>JAUZNJ010010355.1:0-17950 GCA_034780135.1 Jordanella pulchra
TGATACATTTTTAGAAATTAATATCTATATTGCTCCAGTTATACATCCAAAATTGTTTGAGTGAAAAGATGAGAACAAATAAAAAAAAAAGTCAAAATGACTTAAAAATGACTTAACCAGTAAACTGATTGTAACAGGTCACATCACCACTTACATTAACAGATAACCAGGTTATAGAAAGTTATCTAAAATAATTTATTCAAATTGTAAAAGAAAAGTAAAAAAAAAAAAAAGTCATAAAAGAGTAAATAGCTGCTCTGCACCTGACATTTTACCCCCTACAGGTCAACTGTAAAAACGACTGTTTCCCAGTTTTAAGTACATCATTTATAAGCTGACCAGCCAGGGACTACTTTCTTTCCTTGGCTATTTGTTTCTAAAATCAAAACACTTGTTTATCAAACAATCAAATAAATGCATTAACTGCTTTCCTTTACAGATAATATAACAAGCCTTTCAGGAGAGACAAAAAATGTGGATCTTTCAAAGACAAAAGAAGAAAACTAGACTCATGGCTTTCGTATTCACAGCAAAGTTTGCTTTTAGTATTTTAGGGGCTACTTCAAAACATAGACCCCCTTAGGCAAAGACCTTTAACCGTGATCTCAGAGATATGACTTGTTCTGTTGCAGTTTGCCTGGATCTGTGTGCATGTGTGCGTGTGCTCTTTTTGACTGCTGGGATTCATACAAGATGTTCTGAGCCAGAGTAAACCTCACCTCCCTCAGCACCTTCCTCATCTTCCAATAGCACCCCAGGCCCTATAAAAAACATTGCGATATAAGAGCACAAGGTTGGAAAGCAGAACACTGACGGGGGAGCAAGGTTACACACAACTAGAATGATGGGAGGACTGATTATAAAACATGGGAACAACGGTGACCCGACCTCGCTTATGAAATCTGCTTCCCTGTTTTGCATTTCTATTGTTGTACAAGTTAAATCGGTTGTCTGGCACGGTTCTGATCAAACCTTTTGCTTCTAAATCAAAATGCTCAGAGGGTGTTCCTTGGCTCAGTGAATCATGGCGCTGCCGTTTAGCAATATGCTGCTGCCATCAGGGGAGAGCATAAATCTGCTGATTGGAAAAGCAGGTAATGCAGAGTATTTAGGCAAAAAAAAGACTTATTTTTGAATCTGTTGTGTTATTAAACCTTGACCTGAGCAAATGTATCAACCTAGGGTTGTTTTTCAGGACATATCCTTTCTTAATGAGCTGGTCTTCCTACCCTGATGCTTCCATCAGTCTGGAAGGCTATGCCCATCAGAACGTGTGACCTTTTTCCAAATTAAAGCCCCCTTAGCTTCAAAGTGATAGATCGTTTCTTTAAGGCTACACATCGTCCTATTCTAAGTCATGTACAGTTTCTTATCATCTGTATACGTTTCCTACTAAGAAATGCTCTCAGTTTTTGCACCAACTTCCCTTTTAACGTTAAGAAAACGATTTTTGACCACAGAGTGAAAAAATATATTAGAGAAACTCTAAAACCTCGGTTTCTTTAGTCCAGCTTAGCAAATGAAAGCTCTGGTGGACAGGAGGCAAATAGTCTCTCTGACTTTTTAAGGAAGCTGCAATGCAGACAAGATCCATAAAAGTACAAAAAACATGTAAAAATAACCACATATCAATAAATGTCATTAAAGGCAAACTGCGTTAGATTACATCTACTTGTTAACTTAAATTTTTTTTCCAATTTAAAAGTTTTTTTCTGCACTCACATTACGGAGCCTTTAGCTATTATCTGGTTTTAGACTTTATGAGATGGCCTTTGTTTTGCTGATTAGTGTATTTAACTTTGCAGCTAAGATATGTAAGAAGGTATTTTCAACACACTGACCAGAAGTGTGCAGCAACAGGTGGGGGAGGGGCAGCTCTGTAGTCCCCTCACCATTTGGTCTCAGTGGCACATTTCCTGACATCTCACTGAACCCAAGCCTTAAAGATTTTGATACCATCACTGTCAGTATAGCTTATTACCATAATTGACTCATGCTTAGTTACTAAGGGTGTTGTTGGCGACCGTGACCACAACTGACTTCAGATCATTGAGAATCTCCTCCTGTGTAGTACGAGATCCTTTTGCTTTTTTTAATGATCATACCTCACATCATTAAGCAAGACTTCAGACGGATCTCTTAACTGGTGGTGAATGACAGTCTTTTTGTGTTTTCTCCATGTTGAAATGATTTCCAACCACTCCGGTCACTTTCTTAAAAGGCTATAGCTGATGCCAGCCCCTTCCAGCTTTATGCAGATGTACTGTCGTCACCCTGAGGAACTCCGACAGTTCTTTGGTCTGCAGGTCGCTGTGCTTTATTAAAAGTATTTCATTGATCTCTCTGCTAAATTGGAATATCAATTGATGACATGCAAATTATTTCTTAGCCTTTTTCTGGGATCTTATTAGGACTATCGGCTAATGTTTTACCTCTCCGCATCAAAATTAAAGTATCACAAAAAAAAAGAATGCACTGATTAAAAAAAAGGGTCAAATTAGTGTTTAATTTCATTCTTTTCTGAGATCTCCTGCTCACTATATGGATATGATCTGGTTCCAGGGAGGAACTGGAGAACTTTGTGTCCAGCGGCACCCTGAACCACCTGAAAGTGTGTTTCTCCAGAGAAGACAGGAATGATGAGGATGAACCCAGATACGTCCAACATAATCTGTTGCTCTGCTGCCAACGAGTCACTGACATCCTGCTCAGACAGAACGGCTACATCTATGTCTGTGGGTAAGGCTGACACTAATCTTATTTAAATCCTAATCCATCCTGAGTGTTCCTTGTCCTTTTCTACTCAATTTATCATTTTCCACAGCATCCATCTGCCAGGGCTGTCTCATGATCTGCTTGTTTCCCTATTCTGTGTGTCATTGCTCATTGTCTGTGCACAGCGATGGAAGAGCATCTCATGTGTGATTATTTTTTGGCAAATCCCTTTTTTGTTTTAAAGCTGGCACTTACTCATACATCAGTACAGATTCATAATGTTTATGAAGTTAATTGAATTAAAAGGCTTTAGTAAGATAATTTATTACAAAAATCAACTGACCAAGCACAGCAGCTTAGGAAATCAATTTACATAGATACAGCTTTCTACCACGAGTTCTTAAAGAGTTGAAGAAAAGTTTTTATTCTTTAGGGCAAACTTTATATTTTGAAATTTTGCAAAATGAAATGAAAACACACAGACTCACATGTGATGCTTATTAGTGTGGGAGGATCAAACCTGCCTCAAATGTGAGCTGCATCCTCATTTATCCTCATGTAAATCCAGTCAGAGTTTATAATGTTACTGGATGTTGCTCTGAGCTGGGCAGACATCTGTTCAGGACGACGGTCCAAAAAAAAAAAAAAAACAGCTTTTTTTTTTCTGTATGACTCAGATTTTATGTTTAATCACATTTTGGGGGTTTCAATTAAGCTGCAGTTCCAAATAATATAGGTGAAAAAATCCCACAATGGTTACAAATGTTGTTTTAACTACCATGTGTTATACTTTAATGTTTTAAAATAACATCAATAGGAAAATCGGTGATTAAACTGATTAAAGTAATTTAGGTTCAGCTTTCTAGAATGAGAAGTAGTGGAGGTATGAATTTTAACTCAACTCATCTTTATTTATAGAGACCTTTAAAACAGCCACAAAGTGCTGTACATACCGAGGAAAGATAAAAATATATGAAAACAAGTAAACGGTAGTCGCACAGAAAATGCTATTTGAGAGTTTTTTTGCTTTCTATTTCTTTACTGACTCCCAATATAAAATAAAAATAAAGCTAAAAGAATTGGTTTAAATTTTGTCCAACCAGAGCTTCTGCCGGCAGACCTTTGTAATGTACACTATCATTTTCTAAGAACACCACACCTAAAACGCATACAGCTTTACTCATGATGCATCTTACTATACACCACCAACAACTATGGCTTTAAATATACAACCATGTTTTTCTCCTGCATATATGACTCTAATACTGAGACGTTAATATTAACCCATTTACACCACTCATAAGTTCTGTAATACAAGAACAGTGTCTTTATAAGAGTCAGTGCAACACCAATTGTGGCCCCTGTTTTATTCAAGAAGAAAACGCTGCTCAGCATGAATTGTTCAGTTTTACTCTCATTACTGGTGATATTTCTGCTACGCTCCGAGGATTTTTCTTAGGCACTTTTAGATGTAGGGGTTGTGTTGCTCTGCTTTGCTTCATCATTAATCCCCAAAGGTGTTGGGGTTTGAGTCAGGTCATAGATCTTACTTTCTGTTTCTCTCAGTGGTCTTTGGATCATTTTTATTATCCTGGTATTTTTCTGGACTGCCAAGCTTCTGTAGTCGATCGTCATCGTACAATCATTTACTCTGAAAAATTGGTCTTAGTACAAAATAAGATAACACAGCATGAAGCTGTCTTGGTCATTGGAACTGCACAGGTCTTCTGTTACATCATGTATAAAAACAAAAAGAAAAAGGCAGCTTCAAGCAAAACAACTTAATGCTTGTAGTAAACTGTCAACAGCTGCAGTGTCTTATAAACAAAAAAAGCACAAAGTAGAATTCTGTTGGGATGTTAAAGGAAGTTCAACATTTGTACCAAATAAAAACTCTGTATTCACATGTCTGCTAACACCCAGAGTTCAAACTTTATAAAAATTTATAAGGTGTGTCTCTGCAAGAAGGAATCTTAGGTGCTTTTTCTGTGGCAAAACGTGGAATAACCTTCCATTGTCTATTAAAGAGTCGACCTCTTTGTCTGATTTGAAATCACTTCTTTAAACTCATCTATTTGTCTTGGTGTATAAAATCACAGGAGATGTTGATGCTAGCCAGTGATATTAAGTGGGTTTTGTTTGTTACAGACATTTGTAGTTCCTCTTTTCATTCTGTTGTTTGCATTGGATGCTTTCATTGTTTTTACTTACGTCCTCTGAGTCTGTGTCAGTTTTGCTGTTGTTCACTGTGCAGCATTTTAGTGCCTGGGAAATTTAGAAGTGTTTTATAAATAAAGTCGCATTGGAAGTTGGATACTATCGTTGAAGGTCTGAGGGGTAAAATGATTTGCTTGCTCTTCAATTCAGAAATAATTTAGTAAAATGTTGGTGAAAATACATTCCCAGTTTGATTCCATTTTCTCCTTCGACTCATCCTAACATATGCCTCGATCGAATGTGTTCTACCTCTGGCTGTATGTTAAAGGTCATTGTCCTGCTTAGTGGTGAACAGGCCTTTTCTGTTTTTATTTCCATCCACCCTATTACCCACTCTGACCAGCTTCTCTTTCCACCCCAAAAGAAACACATCCACGCAACAAACTGCCTGATATTCATTTTCTCTTTTCTCTGTATTTTTAAAAGTACGTAAAATAAGCTTATCTAGGCTTCCACCTGCTCAGCACTTGACTGAATACCCTGCAAGTCTTCACAAGCACTTATGATTCCACCTGTAGATTATTAGACATTAGAATCTTTAAAAAATGCAAACATCATCATTCTGCAATATAGATGCTTTACAGACCTTCCCAGTCTTTATAAGTTTTATTTGGAGCCGTAGCTTTTGCTTAATTCTGCTTAGCTCATGTGTGTTAAGGTGGTTTGCTTACAAGGTAAATTTGCATTTTTAAAAATACAAACACAAGTCAGATAATCAGGGCTTCCTTAGCTGTTGTTTCCTCGCTGTGATGCAGCACTCTGCTGTTTATAGTTCATACATACCCAGCTGTCCTCACCTCCTCGCTGCATTACAGCACTTGTTTGTCTCAGTCAGTACAAATTGTCGCTGTCAGAACAAAGAAAAACATCAAACACTCGTGGGCATCCAACATGCCAAATCCTGTAAGCGTTGTAAAGCTGCTACTGTACATATCGCATTATTTTCCCAGTGTTTCTCACTCTCTGGCTTCCCTCCTCACCTTTGAGTAAATTACTTTTGAAACATCAAAACCATGTGAATTTTTTCAGTCATAAAATATCTCCATCTTTCTGCCGAATCTGATCAGCAGCAGCAGGTTCAAGGAGATGTTCTTGGAGCAGCTGCTGGTCATAGAAACTACGGGCAGTTACATTGCCTCATACTCCAACTTTTCCAACCAGAAAGTTGAATTTTGCTTGAGTTTTGTGTAACAGAAAACAATACATGGCTTATATTACCCTGAGTAAAGTCGGTTCTTATTGGTTCAGAGGTCAAACCTCTGTATCAGTTTATGCTCTGCCATCAGCACAGCTGCTTAATGAAGATCTCAAAAGTTTGTTAGATAATATAAATGAACAAGCAGCATCACAGACTCGTAAACACAAGAAAAAGTCAGGAAGAGAGTTGGAGTGGAAATCTAAAGCAGGGTTAGGATATAAAATAATACATTTAAAACAGTATGTTTCATTTAAAATGCATTAGCCTTGAATACAGAAAAATATTTAGAACCAATGAAATGCAGTGACATGTACAGTATGACGCCAACCAGAAGCAGCAAGCTGAAGGAAAACAAACATGGCTGCGGCTGTTTTAGCTTGAATACCTGCTATTTCTTTTCTGAAAAACAAACAGAAGGACCTCCCGACTAGCTTTGATTTATTAGTTAACACCACTAGCCCTAAAACAAAGAATGACACACATGACAGGTGTTACTACTGCTGCGATTGGCTAAGAGCTCCACATGTAGGCATTTGCCACTTGGTGATTCACCCAATCAGCTTGAAGAATTGTACTGAGGCGAACTCTTCCCACAGGATCCGTTGTATGTGGATACTGTGTAGAATTAAAATTGAACTACAGGTATAAATCTGGCTTATGCCAGGTTAGCAAAACATTACATGTGAGAAAGAATTTTAACCATTTCCATTCTGAAGACTCTTCAATGTGGGACGTCTTGGTGGGAGTGGTTCTTGAAAGAAAACCCAGTGAGAGTGGACTGGGTAAAGCTGAATACAAGAGAATCCTGATAGAAACCACAATATGCAGCAAAAGATTAAATTGAGGTCCAGGTTCTCCTGAAATTAATTCAGTCAAAACGTATTGGTGTGTTAGAAGGTCCTAGCCGAAGTCAAGACCTAAAAAAAATTAAAATCAGTGTCAACACCTGAATCTTCTGTTTAGAAAAGCTCAATTCAGTCTACATTTCTACAGTCTACATTTCAAACATGACATTTTGTCAATGTGGAAAGTTGACCTGCAGCTGTAGAACCACCTTTTCCTCTTGGGCTGAGAAGTTGATTAGTTTTATCAGTGAATAAAACACTTGAACTTTCCTTCCTCTTCACCATTTGAACGACTTTCTGTCGACGTCTAAGAATCCTATAAAAGAAATTGAGGTTTGTGGTTGCAGCATTAAAAAGTTTTTACTTCTGCAAGGCCCTTTAGAGGGAAACGAAGGGAAACAAATAGTAATCTAATAAAAAAAGCTATTTTCTATCTAATTTGTGCTTTTTGTTCCTTCCTAGGGATGCTAAGAATATGGCCAAAGACGTGAATGACACTCTGCTGGAGATGATTAAAACTGAGCTTCAGGTGGACCAACTGGAGGCCATGAAGACACTGGCAGGACTGAGAGAAGAAAAGCGCTACTTACAGGACATCTGGGCCTGACTGTAGATGACCATATCTGATTTTCTTTTGCTGAATTTGCTAAACTACCAAATAAATCGAAAGTAAAAGATATACAGCCTTCTCAGCTGTAACCTCCTGATCCATAAAATAGTTGCTGCAGACGCCTGAAGGTAGTTTACAGCGGCCAATGTCACCAAGATAGAGCGACCCATGTGACCTGTGGATATCGGTTCAGTCCACCTCTCTTGCCTTTGCTGTTCAAACAGAGCTGACCTCGGTCATTGCAGCAGTGCTGAAGATTTGCCCTGCGGTGTGAAAAGGCTTTTAGTGTCGACACGACTCCTCGGTTTGTCCTTTCTGATGAAGGCATTTATTACTGTCGGCCTTAATGGAGTGACTTTGATGAGACTGAGAGCAGGATACTTTTCTCACCTTGGCAGCACATTGATGTGTATTTTTAAACACACACAAATAAAATGATTATCATTCAAGGAAGGGCAAAAGTGTTTTTCCTTTTCTTATGTTTGTACATTTTTCACAACAAGAACAGTTTGCCTTTAAGGTTTGCTGACTTTCATTACTTTTGCTTTTCTTCTGTCAAATAAAATTCTATTCCTTTTAATAATTCCTAGTCAGTAATCTCCAAAACATAAATTATCATATCTGTGAATATTCTCAGTCATCCAGGTCATGGTCAAGCTTGGAAAGTTCAGTTGCCCAAAATGAACTTTCCAAGCTTAACATAAATGATTGTCTTCTTAGGTTTAAAATGCTTAAATAATAAATATTTGATAATGCTTGTTAATTTACAATGTGCTTCAGACTTACTCATAAGTCTGATAAGTTATTATTTTATTTTAGTCACTAAATCTCACTGAAAGATAATAACAAAAAACAGGCATGAAATGTATCCTCCGGGGAGAATATGAACCTCAGCAGTTTGTTTAAACATAAAGCAGGTATTGGCATCCCTACAGTTCTTATTTTATTTCATTTTTTTTAGAAAAGAGAATCTTGGAAATTTGAATTGGTAATCCATTGCTATTTTTCTTTTTTTTTTACTGTTTTTTGAATATGACCCAAAGCCCATCAGCCCTTAAGTTTTTAATCGGGTGCCAAATGTAAATCACTACTGAGACTAAGGAGTATGAGTGTTTAAAGAAAACAGAAAACAGGAAAGATAGTTCACTGTTGACGAGCTGTAGCACAATCTGGCCTTTTGGGGTCACCACGTCAAACTGTCCTTTGTTGATGAAGGAATCGCCTAGAAATTGGACTTTTCCAAGTTAAAATGTGTGACCTCCATCAAAAAAACAAAAAAACATTGTGGAATCAACTTTTTTTTTTCATGTGGACTGTTTGTTCAAACCAGAAGAGCCCACTAGAGCCCGCCCTCCACAAAGTATGATTTTGGTTCTCCTTGATTTTCGTCATTCGAAGAAAGATGCTAACATCAGCCTGCCTGTCACAGACCTGCTTTAGCTGGACAGTATAAGGGAAAGGCTGCGTTTGGCTGAGTTTTGTACTAATGACACATGGTTCGTAGGACCAAAGCTACTTAAAGGCATAAAAAAGGTCAAATGATTCTATTAAAATTAAATTATTTCAGATGAAAAGAGCTAAAGCCCAGATGTATAATTAATTTTAAAGCATTCATTCAGGAAGTTTGTCCACCATAATTCACCAAATGTGTCCAGCATAATTCTTAAGAAAAGAGCAGCACAGGGAGGCTTCTGTCAGATTTGATGCTATGTCAACGCTGCAGAAAACCCTACATTTTCTCCCACTGCTGGCGTCATTTCTAAAAGCTCACAGTTATGCTGGATATGGCTGTTTTCACTTATGATTTCGGAATGAAAAGGGGCATCTCACTGGCAACTTGTCATTGTGGGTTTATGACGGAAATACTTTGTGGACCAACCTGTTGAAACGTTCTGACAGAAGACTAAGTGCTGTCCTGTGGGTTAAAGGAGGGTTTGTACCACAGATCTACTGCAGGAGCACCTCTAATTAAAACCTGTGATTTCTTTTGAAGAAAAAAAGATCTTTTTTCAGAATGTGATTTCTCTGTATAAATGTACTCAGAATAGGTAGGTAGGTCTTTTCTTTCAATTTTCCTGTCATTTTATGCCGCTGCACTAAAAGATATACTTATCTTAAGAACTTTCACATTAAGCTGTTGGGTGGCTTTAAATTATTCCCTTTCTTAAATAAAATCTTGGACTTACTTTTCTAGCACCATCTATTTTCTCACAAAGGTTGGTTTAAATGAATCCATATTATGCTCATATAGAGATCCACATTTTCTGCAGAACTGGGTTTATATAGTGAAAACGACTAAAAGCTAAATTAAATCTGGTTTGACATCCGTCTGTTTATGACCCCTCTTTGCTAAAAGGTCCAGTATGGTAAAACATGCAACCTTGTTGTCTGGCAGATTGTTTCAGAATAGATTGAAGGTAACTTTGTTAGCCACAAAGAAAGCAATATCTAAATGCTTTTCATGGTGATGTATTAAAGAAAACAAGGTATCTTACACTTCTCAGGAATTGGGTCCATATATATTTATATATAAATAAATGGGAGTAAGTTTCAAAAAGCAAAAAACATAGTATGTATTCTTAAAGTGTGCCCAAACCCTGCAGAGCAATAAATTTTTGGCCATTCATCATTCCAGAGTGTGAAAAATCAAGAACAAAGCGTTGCAAGTCGGAGTGATAATGAGCTGGGCTGACCAAAGCAATTTATCCGACTTTGTTTGCGCCCGTCTTCCCCCACATACCCTGCAGACCTCCAGCATAAAGAAAATGAACACCAGTGTTTCTTCAACTCAGAAAACTTTTTCCCCCCCTCAAACTATGGGTAAACACAATGTTTGTTCAAATCAAACTAAATAAACTCCAGCTTTTACTCATCTGTAGATCCCCCTCCCTGGAGAAACGGGAAACTTTCTTGGCATGCACAAGAAGCATTGGGAATTATCTGGGAGCTAATGAACTCTGATTGATAGGGAGTGATTGTTTTATTTAAATCTGAAGAGATAATATGATTCCTCAAGGTGACATTGGTCAGAAAAAAGGAGGCCTACTCTACTAATTGAAGGTGTTACGCTGTGAGCATTGAAGTGCAGTCCCCAAGAGAGGCTTCTCAGGATTAAACCATCTAACAGCAGCCTCTTTATTAAACCTTTTCTACGAAGGTGAGTCAGGTGGACTAACAAAAAAAAAAAAAAACATGTTTAAAATGTCTGAACTAGAGACAGTGATCACTGTGATTTTGGAGCCACACAAACAAAGCATTGACTCTCTCATAGAGCAGTGGCTGATAGTAAATGCTGTGTTTAATAGGGAGTCCAGGCACAGCTGTGTTCACCTACACACCCTCATCTCTCACTGCTCTCCAGCTTTCGCTAGTCACAAAATGAGCACAAAATGAAAATAATGATGCTGCAGAGCCACCAGTCACACTGAACATATTATACATAACCAAAAAGACTCTTTAATTTGTTGTGGGGACAAATTACAAATAAATTGCATGTATACATTCAAAGTAAGTTTAATGAAAGTAGCACAGCTGTGACCATCCTTCTTGGGGAAGTTAAGAGGCATAAAGTACACCTTGAGCTGCATCGCCCGTATTTACCTACACTATTAACATGTGCTCATCTCCAATTTAGAGAAAAAAAACGACCGAGGGGAAGACGGAGAGCCTGTCCACGGAGAGCACCTAGGACTGATGAAGTTTTAAATTAACTCTTCATAATTAAAAAGGGTTCACTGTGGCATTTTTTGTCCCGCAGCGAGAAGGAAAGGCAGAGCGGTGGACGTGGTCAGGCATAAATCAGAGCGACCGGAGGTCAGCGCCACCACGGCGGAGCAGGCACCTTGTGTGATAGATGCCCCCCACCGCTAAGAATGGCTTAAATGAAGCAGAAAGAAGTGTGCTGAAGATAATGACTGTTATTATGGAAGTGTGGGCAGTGCCAAGTTGGGAGTTACACCTTTTGTCGATGAACTCTGGGAATTAGAAAACGACTGATAAATATGCAGTTCCTTGGTGCAGAACAAGAAAAAATGGCCATTGGATGAGGATAGTAACTCGAAAGTAGCCGGCTGCTCTTCTTTCTGTAGATCTGTAAGGCGAATGGACGAATTGGGTGTCTTTACAGTGTATGGTGAAAAAATCTTCATGTTCTATGAACTTTTTTTATGTTTTGTTAGGTACAAAACAGACTGAAGTATGTTTCAAAGGGATTTCATGCAATAGACAAACACAAATTAGTGTAAAATGATTAATATGATGGTTTTAACAATAAACAATAAAAAATGCTGTACATTCATATTCAGCTCCCACCAGTACATACTTTGTAGAACTCATTTTTTTTACATCCACCACCCTGTTGGGTATCGCTGTAGTTTTTTTCTCTTTAAAAAATCGGAGTTTTGACCATTCTGATTTGTAAGACAGCTCAAACTCAGAGGGTAGTTCAACAATTATTTTCCAGTTCTGCAAAGTTAATTACCAAGATGGCTATATTTTAGGCACGTTTGTGTGTGTTTGTCTGTCCGTCTGTGTGCAGGATAACTTGAAAAGTCATGAAAATATTTTAACACAATTTTTACCAAAAGTGCACCCCAGTCCAAGGTACAATCCATTACATTTTGGTGATGATATATATCATAATCCAGATGCAGGATTTTTTAAAAAGAAGTTTTTAATATTATTTGGCATAAGAAGCTGTTCCCCCTTAAACCACAGGGTGGCAGCAGTGACTATTAACAGCCTCAGCATTAGACTCAAAAAGCCCAGAAGTGTTATACTGAAAGCGTGAATGAAGTACATGAGAGCAAAACAAACACCAGAGGCTGCAGACACAAGGTGTACATTATTTATAAACTTATAAAATGATTTTAAGGAAATTTTAAGGTGCACCTCATGCCAATGAACAATTAGTTAAAATTTGGTCATTATCCAGATCATGTGTGAGTTTTAGCTATAGATATAAGTCACAATATGGGGCAAAGTTTTCTACTTGAGTGCTTTTCTAGATTATGTAAGAGTTTGAGAGATCCATTCTAAAAGCTGTTTTTATTCCAACCATCTTTAACAACCTCTAGGGTTGTTCCCATGTTTATCTTTATCCATCTTTATAACTCAGATTAGCTTCCCTCTCTCCTCTACAGGAAGCCTTCCTGCACTATAATCCTGCCACCAGCATGTTCTATCATGAAAATGGTGTGTTCAGATTGGTGCAGTGTAACCCTAACAGTCATTCTTAGACCCTACCTAACTCAGACAGCTTAGATGTGCAGCCATGTCTTGTTACTGCAATGTTTTTGTTCTTTTTTTCATGTTTTGGATAACAGATGGTCGTGAACACTTAGACTCTGCTAATTTTCTCCAGAACTTTAACATTTGAATTTCTGTTGTGTCCTCTCTTTTTTGGATCCTGTTTGTTCTTCTGTTCTTTAATAACCCACTAAAGAACCGGTACTCAGAGCTACTGTGAGATTAGATAACATGCATTGCAACTTATTCTATTAATTGGGTGTCTTCTGAATGCAATCCTAGTGAGCTGGAGTTAAGGGGTATAATTGTGTCATAGTTAAGGGAACTAAATATTCTGTATAAGCAGACACATTTATCAGATTTCATTTTAATAATGAGCTAATTGCTGTTTGTCTATCTTAAAATATGTTAAAATTAATTTGACTTTATATGTGAAATGTGACAATTTAAGAACAAAAAAACTTAAAGAGATATTATGTAAACTTAAAGTGAAAAGTATCTTTAAAACGGACGTGACGTCAAGAGCCTCCATGTTGAATGGGTCTGACCTAGCAAACAATACAAGCGAATGTTCAGAAGCGACCGGCATCCAGCTCAACTCAGACACCAATGGCAACTCCTTGTAAAGTAAAAATAAAAAAGAAATCTTGACAAGTATATTGAACGAGCAGAGGAATGCTGCAGTTCTTTGTTTTGACCACAGATGGCAGTATCATTAGAAAACTCCATAATGTCTCTTTAAGTCATATATCTTTGCAAGACACTAAAAGTCCAGTTTATTTAGCTTCAAGTTAATTGCTGCAGCTAAAACAGTTTTGTCTCTTATATTTTGCCTCCTTTATAAACATATGAGTTTTGATATATGCATGGTTCTTCAAAAAAAAAAAAAACAAACAAACAAAAAAAAACCTCAAAAACAAAATGAAAGCCACCACAAACAGCTCAGATCGGTGTGCTTACATAAACGTAGTCAGAAGAAATCCTCTTCCTCAACTCAATCTCAACTGCATTTTATCCCAAAGATAACACTTTCTCAGCTGCTCTCCGTCTACTATCGGTGACCCAGGAATGTCAGCTCAACTCTTTGATGTGCCAGTAAAGACAAGAAGGCATGGGTGCACACAGACAGATACTCATGGAGAGCTTGTGCTGCAGTGTCCCAGCTGTGCACAAACACCTTGTCTTTCACCGTCTTTCGTGAGAAAACCAGTTTTCCTGAAAAAAAAAAAGGAAAACAAGCCGCAGCTCTTTCATTGAGTTTTCTGTTTTAACAGTTGGATACCAGTGTTGTTTTCTTTCTGTGTATTGATGGGGCAGGAGAGTTACCTCTGCTTCCTGTTCAGGAGAACAAACATTTGCTGTAATTGATGCTGGCAGGAAGAAGAAGTACCCAGTGAAATCCCCATTGGGTTCCCACAACAACCGATCAAAAAGAACATAAAAAATGCCAAAGTAACTTTCTCATATATCACTAGGGGTGCTTACCTCTGACCAGTGTATGAAAGATTTCCCCCTCATATTCAGATACGGTATGTCCACATGAATAAAATGGAAACTGCTTAGCTCACCAAATGTATTAATGATGTTTCAGCGATGGCCGAGCGTACTGTCTCCATTTGTCAAGGAAAATGTAAAAAAAATTGGTTGTGCATTTTTAAACTTCCAAAGACAGGTGAACACTTAGCAGAATTTATAGCCCCCTCGGTCCTGACAGCCATAATGACTTATGCAAATAGCAGGTTAAGTGCTGAGATGAGGCTGTTCTGTAAAAATCAGACATGCAATGGATGGGTGGAAAGTGGAAGCAAAAGGCGGACGGAAGGATGAAGTGCAAGCACTTGACATTTGTCACCGCTGGATGCGTGGGAAGTCCGACAACATCTTCTACTCTGAAGATGTTTCAAAATGCACATGCTAAATTCATTTGAAACCAGAAAAATATTCATTTCCAATCCTTTCGACTTCATGCAATGAATTCAGATAGTGAGTAGTTGGAAAAAAATGGGTTCAAACTTTCACCTCAACTTTAATTAAAGCAGAATTTTAATCATTTTTATCACCAACTAATCTAACAAAGAGTGATTCTGGAGCAATTTATGTAGTTGTTTTGTGACCCAAAGATTGGTGGGGTCAATACAAACTTCCTCTAAAAATGTAAGAGGTGTAAAGATCCTTGGCTAATGGGAGAGTCTATTGATAGAAGAACGAGAACCACTTCAATCCAGAAATCTGGTCTTTCAAAACGTTCCAAGGTACTGAAAAGTTTAAGATTGTACTTTAAACATTGAAATCAATACTGAGATTCCTGACCTGAGTGAGATTCATCACAGGTGATATGTATTTCAACAAGGTCAAAAATATGAGGATTATTTTTCTGTTTGCAAAGCCAATAGGCTTCTCGTGTTTACTGATGCATTTCATCTGGTCCCCTTTGCTCAAACTCCAGCAATGGCCGCCGTAATCTCAGCCAAATCCTGAGAACGCACCCATGAGCTTTCTGGTGAGTGGGGCTCATCAGTGGCAGATTAATGTCCAGCTGTACCCTCTGCACCATGCTGTGAAAGGGATGAACAAAGGGAGGCAGACAACTAGCATGACATTGGGCAGAGGGAGAAAATGAGGCTGGAAAATTGGGTAAAATATGAAGGGAGGATCAACTAAGAGAATGGATGTAAAAATAGATTCAGGTCAGTGAGGATAAAGTGGTGATTAGGATGAGGTAGATGTAGAACTGGAAAAGAGTCAGAGGTCTGTGAGCCTTAATTTATTATTTCATACTGTGCATGGAGGGGATGTAGGAAGGACTGTACATCTGACCTGTCTGCAGATTTAGCTCCATTAGAACTAGACCCATGGTTGCTTCAGTAAACATACAGTAAAACATTTGCAAGATAACAATAAGTAGACACCAAGGTATTTCTCTTTATAAAGTCAGTGATAGCATGATGTTAAAAAAGTGATATATAAAATCCCCAAGGCAAAGGACTGTTTTTGAAAATAACCAGCTGTTTGTGTGATGAATTACCATCCCACAGAATAACAGCACATGTGCGAGTAATAGGACAGCTGGGATTTTACACAGTAATTACTGTTTTATTGAAAAATCTATAAGTACGACGAAGAAAGATTTGTGAAGGGTACCATGTTTGCAGTACAGTGCATCACTGTTGGAAGTGCATTATGCATCACTGCAGGAGCTGAGCTTCCTGCTCATTTAAGAAATTGGGTTTTAAACAGTATTGCAAAGATACACATGTGAATTAAAACTGAAGATTATAAACTGCCTTGAGAAAATGAACCTTTTGCGTATAAAATCAAGCTGTTTGCTCGATTGGGTAGATGTTGGAATTCTTTCCAAATATCTGGTTTACTTGCTTTGACAATGACAACAAAAATAACATTGGAGTTTTAATTTTGTCTCAAAAAAAGAAGAGAAAAAAACTTGATTTTATCTCTCAAATGATATTTAGACTAAACAAGTCAAATAATGGTTAAACCTCAAGGTCTTAAAAGTACAACAAGCAATACAAGGCATTATGCACATAGAGGGCTTAAAATTCCCTCCTTTTGTTATTTTATACATCTGTAATTCTTTATATGTCATGGTATCCTAAGAATTAAAAATGCCATTAACCCTCCCACCAACAACACTTACCTCAGTATAGTTTGGCAAGATACTGAAAACTGCCAAAATTCAGTCTTGCTCATTTCCTTGCTTTACATAAAAACCTGTATATCTATTCTATCTACAGCGGGCATGTCCAAAGTTGGCCCTTAAGGGCCGCTGTCCTGCAGGTTTTAGAGGTTTCTGTGCCTCAGCACTGCTGATTTCCATTGATAGGTGATTAACAGGCATATGATGACCTGCAATCATCAGAATCAGCTGCGCTGAAGCCGAGAAACTGAAAACCTGTAGGACTACCTTAAAGACTACCTTTGAACATGCCTGATTTAGAGGAACCATGTTGGGAAAAAGTTAAGATGAATTTGAAACTTAAGTCTGCAAGTGGTTGGAGTAATTTGGAGCTTAGCTATATTAATATGAACCATAAGATGAGGAGCAAAGCTTTAACCTAGGATCTCATCTTTTTAAAGAGCCAATAAAGTTTGATTCAATAGCATGGGTTAAAAATAGTTTTAAAGCTGTCAATGGTGTTGCTAGGAAACTATTATTGCAGCCGGAATTATTATCGTCTAAAATAATTGTAATAACATACCTAAAGACTCCTGTAAGATTTTGTGGGAAGTTAAATGACATTGCTATTTTGGGTATTTCTTTTTTTAGCTTTTCAACTGCAATAGTCTTTATTTTTTAATTAATCACTGGAAAATAATTTCCTTCTTGCTTTCTGAGATGTATTGTTTTTTCTTTGCTTGACTTCTACAATAATATTTGTTTTACATTTTTTATATTAGTCTTCTATTTAAGTCTTTTATCAATTTGTTTTAGCCACTGTCACACCTGACTATCCCCACTGTGGGACAAAAAAGTCTTTCTCATCTCATCTCATACGGAGTTAAAGTTCATATTATCTAACCTTGTCAGAAGGCTTACTATCAAAATCTGAAAGTTGTGGGGGAAAAAGCTACTCTTATCCAGATCTAATATCTATCAAACATGTCAAAGATCACAGCAATAACAAGCGTTTTTGAGCAAAAATTGTGTTAAACTTGAAAACTCTACATGCATTTCCGCTGCTAATAACGTTCAACAATCTCCTGCTTACTTGTATATGAATACATTATTTTCTGAACTAAAATCTTTATTTTTCCAATTTTAGCACACATCATATGTAGCTATTCTATCTTTTAACATATGAAATATCATGAGCTGGAAACATGGAGTGCTGTAATTTGTTTGGGTATTTTACACTGATATGCAAATAGAGACATAAACTAAGATGAAAAAAATACTTAAAACAGCCTGGGTTCTACTTTTGATCTTTTTTAGCGGTAAAAAAAATAGTCTAAACAAAAATACTACATAATACAGTTTCAATTTATCGCTTGGAAAATAGCTCAAGAACATGTTAATGGACGTATGTTTGGAAGCCGGGTCAGTGCTGCTGGATTTTGCTTAAACAATTCAAATATTACACTGTTGACAGCATCAAAACA
>JAUZNJ010010366.1:0-17950 GCA_034780135.1 Jordanella pulchra
TGTATGTATGTATGTATGTATGTATGTATGTATGTATGTATGTATGTATGTATGTATGTATGTATGTATGTATGTATTTGTTTGTTTATTTATTTATTGCGTGTGTGTGTCAGTATTTCAAGGCATCCTCTTATTCCGAGGGCTTTTATTTTTTCAAACAACTCCGGAAGTCTTATTTCCGGTATTTAGCTTGGCGCAGTGCTAGATGGATACAAACAGAAGGTTAGATAGGTTGACAGCAACGAATAATTTCAGTGAAACGGCGTGGATTTTTGTGGTTGTCAGCGCAGAAACTCTGGGTTCGTGTAATGTAAAGTGGGACTGGCTCCATTAGGACTGTGGTGAGGAAATGTTTATACTTGCTAATGTTAGCACTGATCACATTGCTGCCGCTGCTTTCACTTGTTAGCTTAACCCATGCTAGCATGATAGCGGCGGCTTGTCTCGAGTCTCGTAAGGTCTCTGTTAGCCGTTAAGAAAAGGGAAATGTGTCTTCTAGTTACTAGTTGTATCATGTCTTTAAGTTAGCTTTATTTTATGAGTTAGTTGGTTATGAAATGACTGATGAAAAGTGTGAATTTTCCACAGCGTGTGGAGCTACGTATGTCGCCGATACACATTAAACTAAGAAGTATGGGGAAGAGTTTTTTGTTCGCTGCCTTCAGGATGTAAATAAACCGCTTACAGTCTGTCATATCTCCAGATTGAACACCATGGCTGCCGCTCCTCCACTCAGGCGGACAGACTCGGCTCGGGGGGAGTTTTCTCCTCTAAAACACTTTGTTGTCGCCAAGAAGAAGATCAGCGATGTGTTTGAGCTGCTTCTCAACTACGTAAAAGAGACCTCAGAGTTTGTTGAAGGTGGAAACACGTTCTCCCAACTTTCTTCAATTAATTCAATCTATAAGTTAAAATTGAAGAACCACTATATTCATCTGATTGTCTCTCTGGCAGAGATTCATGGGAATAACGCTCTGGAGACCATTGCCACCAAAGAGCAGAAGGTGGAGATTCAGACATATGCCGACAAGCTTGCAGTCATTAAGGAGGTGCTGGCACGCAGGCACATGAAGGTGGCATTTTTCGGCAGGTATGTGCTTCACTTCTCACCAGAGGCTTGATTTCCTGCTGTCCTTTGAAGGAAGTATGTCTTACCTGCTCTAACTTCAGATGTAATTAATTTACAGTAGCAAGAGCAGTTTGGTTTCACTTTCACATCCAATCTGGTTAATTCCCCACTCTTATATTATGTCCAAAAAATCATATGGACATATTAAGTTTAGCTTCTTTTAAAAATATATTGCAAGTGTATATATATGTTACTTGCAATAGCATCAAAACAAATGGAAAAAAACAAAGAGGGGTGGGTCTCCTTCTGTTGTATATAATTCATTTGCTTTTTTCGTTTTCAATAATTTTTTGGGTAACTGATTCAGCATTCTCCACTATTATTATTTACTAAACAAACTCAAAGACCTCCCTGGCAATCAGTTGTTTTTTTTTCTAAACATGCCTGATATTAGCATTTTATTTCCTATCACAAATGTAAATATGTGTTATTTGTGAAAGCCTACTGAGACATTTACTGGAACTGTGAGCCTTGATCAGAAGAGGCTGAGTTCTGAGCTTTTCATTTGCAAACATTCTAGTTGTGAATCAATGGATGAATATTAAAGAAGCACCTTGTTCCTGCCTCTTATTATGTATGGCATGTGATGCTATGGGACTTTGTTTTCATACTCTGCCACTAGAATCTTTCTAGAATGTTTGCACTATTATGCACATGTTAACTAGTACAGTACATCTGATATTGGGCTCACCAACAGATGCAAGCTGAAAACAGGCGATAATTAAATCTTATAGCAGGACAGTGATCCAAAACAGGCACCCGAATCAACACAGAAAGGCTTCTTTGAGGGTCATCTTAGTTAAATCCAATAGAAAACATGTGGGTTCTGTTGAGTAAGAGGGCTTAAGAGAGAAGCCAGGATCTTGATGATTGAGAGGTCAAAGTTCCTCCTCTCTGTTGTCCTCGACTCTGTAAAAAGACCTTGGTGAAATTACTTGTTAATGATCATATCATTTTAAAGATATCGGTAAAAGTGTCTTTTTTCCACCATATATTTAAAGGTTATTTAGAGGTCACAGCCAACCACAATCTGTGTGTGCTTTATCTCCCTCCAGGACCAGTAATGGTAAAAGTACGGTGATCAACGCCATGCTGAGGGATCGCGTGCTGCCCAGCGGTATCGGCCACACTACTAACTGCTTCCTGAGTGTGGAAGGCACCGATGAAGACAAAGCCTACCTTAAAACCGAAGGCTCTGAAGAGGAGAAGAGCATTAAAGTAAAGATAAACCTCAGTTTTGTTGCTATCACTATTTTTTTTTTTTGGTATAGAAAATATATATATAGACCTCATCACATTTGATGACATCAGACCTATTTCATGTTACTACAGACAACATTTAACACAAATCCAGTTTATAATACTTTCATTCTAACCAGGTTAGATCTGCTGCTGTTTTCTGCTACAAAAACAAATGATGTTAGAAAACCTTCTCATTGTGTTCACATGAACACAGTCTGACCAAATACAGTGAAAGGGGCAGGAGAAATGTGGACGGACTGATAATTTTGCAGTTGTGAAACAGTTGGTAACAAAGTAAGTCACATAGCTGAGAACACAATCTGATTGATTTTGTTAAGGGATGATGTGAGACTTTTGTAGCTTCAGTAGCTTTAATATTTTTCTGAATATTAATATTATATTACTTTCTATTATTAAAAAAATAATCATGTGTATGGAACAGGGGAAGATATGATTTATAAAGTTTTCTTGTGTATCATGATGGAAAATCTAGACACCAGATTGTTATTTTCCTAATCATAATCAGCAGCCTTGTCATGGTCTCATTATTCTCTCTTCCTTTGGTTTGTCCTTGGACGCCAAACATTGGTGTGAATCTCAACATGCCTGAAACCATGCAAAGCAGGCTGAGGGATTTTTACTGCGGTGTCAGGTGTCTAAACTGGAAGCGCCTACGTACCATACCCCCTCTACTTTCCTTTAACCTGTAAATGCAGACATAGCACGACATGGATTCATCTTACTAGAAAGTTGTTTGCTGTGTTAGCAGAAAGGCTACATGCAGGCTTCTTGTGGACAACAACAACTTCCTGTTTTCTTTGATCTCAAAAAATAAATCTTTTCTCTATTGTTTTATAGAAAATTAATTATGTGACTTTTTTTAATTGTAAAGCATTTATGAATCAGCTCTTTGGTTTGTATTTAAAGCTATTTAATATTTTATCAGAGATTCCTCAGACCATTTGTTTGCACAATATCAGTGAAATTTATGTCCATTCAAAGGAACTACAGATGAAAACTAGCTGAATTTAGCTAACCCAGGTGTGTTTACTTTGTAAAATGTTGTTCCTTATCAAATGAATAAATAAAATTCAGTTATCCCATGTCTTCCAACCCTTCCGCAGACTGTAAATCAGCTTGCCCACGCTCTTCATATGGATGAAAGTCTGGACGCTGGCTGCCTGGTTCGGGTCTTTTGGCCGAAGACCAAATGTGCTCTGCTTCGAGACGACCTGGTCCTCGTGGACAGGTAGCTGTAAAATAACTCCTGGAAAAATCTGCACAATTGTTTCAAAATAGTTTGACAGTTTCTTTATGGAAAAAAATGTGCAGATGTTTTGCAATGATATATATATATATATATATATATAATTGGCATTTTTTGACCCTTTAGCCCAGGCACAGATGTCACCACACAACTGGACAGCTGGATTGACAAGTTTTGCCTGGATGCTGACGTCTTTGTGCTAGTGGCGAACTCTGAGTCGACGCTTATGAACACGGTAAACCTGACACCCTTGTCCTTTTGGACTTACAGTAGCTGTCCAGCTGCTTTTATTCTGCCTGAGGCGTTAGGCATGTTACGTAACTTTTAAAATATTTCATTCATTATCAAATGTTTTGCATAACTTTTCCTTCCCGTGTTAACCTGATGCCATCTTGAATAAATCTGTCATGTCATTGTGAGATATGCATGATTGTTGTTCTTAGTAAGAAAGCTGTGTTGTGCTGTATGCATTGCTGTTACTGCTCTTTTTTTGTCATTTTACCCCTTGTTTCACAATTTTGGAAAAATGTGTGTTTTATTAATTTGGAACAACCACATTATTAAATAGAATAATTATTTTAGTGTTTTTTTTTTTGTTTGTTTTTTTTTTAAAGATAATTTCAAGTTTCTTTGTCTGTAAATTTAAAATGGTTTTAGTCCCAATATAGAGTTTTCTTGACTTCTTAAGAGTTGTGATTGAAAAAAAACTGTTTGTTGAATTTCCAAACAAACTAGTTCAGTTTTTTTCCATTGCTTATGTGCTATAAAGTGGCCAGTATGTGTGCCTTCCTTAACACCCTTAGAAAGGCCCCACTTGTCTGCCTGTTCAGGCATTTATGCTATGCGAACCTTAACACAGTCACTCACACAGCTCCTACAGTACGCTGCTGCTCTTAAACAGAAAGAAAACTTAAGTTTCTACAAATGCTTTCCAGTGGGAATGAACCAAACCTTGACATGACGGAAGATTCACTAATTTGTTTCCTGATGTGTAACGTTGTTTGTCAAGAACGTTTCTATTTATGCAGAGAAAATAAACGCTTTGCTTTCTTCATTGCTATGAGCTGTTTTGAGCTTTGTTTACTGTAACATATTAAGATTGTCTCTTCATTTAATCCAGGAAAAACACTTTTTCCACAAAGTGAATGAGCGCCTTTCAAAGCCAAACATCTTCATCCTGAACAATCGCTGGGACGCCTCGGCAAATGAACCCGAGTACATGGAGGATGTGAGTTTAACCTCTCATGCCAGAAGCCTCTTTAAACTACTTAATAGTTTAAAATAAAAAAATCGAATGCATTATTTTATCCAGTACTTACATCTCATTATATATAAACGCAGTTTGATATCTCTTTATCTTTGCAGGTGAGGAAGCAGCACACGGATCGCTGTGTGAACTTCCTGGTGGAGGAGTTAAAAGTTGTCGACCGTGATCAAGCACCAGACCATATCTTCTTTGTTTCTGCAAAAGAGGTGCTCAACTCCCGCATGCAGCGAGCTCAGGGCATGCCTGAGACAGGTGAGCATAGAAAGTACTTTTGCTTCTGGGTGTGCATATTCATTTTTTTTTATCAGTTTTGTTATTTATTTACTCACTGTAAAAAAAACAAAAAAAAAAACAAGTTTGTTCTAAAAATAGAATAGTCAGAATAAAGCAGTAAGTCTGATTGGATTTTTCTGGGAGGTTTAAATAGTCAAAATGTAAATAAAGTTTAGGTAACAGTATGTCTGAGGTTATACTTTCATCCCATAGGTGGCGCTCTGGCTGAAGGTTTCAAGGAGAGACTGAAGGAGTTCCAGAGTTTTGAGCGAAGGTTTGAGGTATAAATATAACTGAATATTAACGACATGGCAGCAGACTTTGGTGCTTTAAAATTCTACATTTAATGAGGGTTTATTTGACAAGTTCTCAAGTATATTCATTATTTTATAAAACGGCTTCTGTTTTGATACAGTTTTAATACAGATAATATGATTAGATTTTTTTTTAAAAGGCTTGTAGCATTTGGTAAAAAGGGGGGTTTCCACGCACTGATTACTAGGTGCCCTGAAAACGCTTTACTCATTAGAAAAATCTTAAAAACATTCGTTTGAATCTTTAATCGCTGCTCTGCGACAGATTCCCACCCTGGATTTATGACCAGGTAGCTCCCATGTTAAGCAGATTCTGAAGCCTGCCGTGACAGATGTCTTCTTGTTTTTTTTTCTTGGTTTTAAGTGGCTCCACCTGTCACCATTTCCTCACTGAACTTTCCCTTCTTTCAAAATGAGAACTACATAAGAGCAGAATAAACTTCTGCGACTTGCTCTCCTTTCGTAAACAAATCTTTTTTTTTTTTCCTTAGTTAACTGTTTCCCATATATAGTTTAGGCAGAAGAAATAAATAGTAAACTCTGACCATATAAAGATGGTGCATTAACCTGCAGCTCTTTCCTCTGGACCAGCTGGTGCTGAGAAAGCACCTGTTGGAGTCACTTTTAATAATGGTGGAAATGAATAAAGTGTTAAGCAAACATCAGCTTCAGTTTAGGACTGAACTGATCTGTTTTTTTGTTATTTTAGTTTTTCATTTCAAGCAGGACCCCTTTGTGGGTCTTTTTAGATCTGTGCCTGTTCTTCAACCTGCGTCTTCATTGCTGAAGTCTAGATTCACTTAGGTGAGGTAAACATTTATTTGTTTTTTTTTGATATTTTGCATTTTTTTTTTAGTTTTAACATTTTATTTTACCTTATTTGAAACCTTTTTTTCTAGCATAAGACCTAAGTTGTATCATTAAATAAATTGCTGTTTAGACATTTTAATTCTTAATATTCAGTAATTTTTTTTTAATGAAAGTTAGTTGTGAACCAACCTAAGCTACAAGTTCTCTGTTAAGATAGAAAACATGTAAATCAAGGACATCAGTTGCCATTTTTCCTTCCAGGATAAGTTGTTAGCAGACCCAAAGTAAATAGATATTTCTACTTGACATGTTTTCATTTTCTTAGATATAATTTCTGTCTTATTTGTTTTCAGTTTCTATTATTTCCTAACTTTTCTGTGGCCTAGCAAACACACAAGTGTGACTCTTTGAAAGTGGGCTGTGAGACACAAGGTACACACTCTGCTGCTGTCTTCTTCACTCCTGTGTCTACTCCATTTCTGTTCTCTCATTTTATTTACTTATTTTAAGTTTAAAGCAGCAGGTGTCTATCTTGTCCCATTTGTCCCTGCGCTGCGTGCCGAGTCATGCAGGCAGACCGGCAGCACCCACTGTACCTGTCACAGTAAACTTGTGTGTTATGGCCTCGCAGGAGTGTATCTCGCAGTCAGCAGTGAAAACAAAGTTTGAGCAGCACACTATCAGGGCCAAGCAGATCACAGAAAAAGTCAAGACCATCATGGAAGCCATCAACATTGAAGCGGCGGAGAAGCGGTAAGCATCTTTGCGCTCACTTTTCTTTCTGGGGGTTTTTAGTTGTTAATGTTTCAGTTAATAATGAACTAATTTTGTCTTTTTTTTTAAATCAATGTCTTAAAGGGTTAAACAGGTAACCTAGATGATATGAAATTACTGAGTAGACTAAGCTAAACATGCTGTGATAGTTTCATCTATTTAAATGCAGCTTTCTTTTAATTAGCACATTGCATTAGAGACTGTTTGACTGCATTTATTTAGCTGTTGGCTTGTGTCTACGATCATATCTGTGATTGGTGGGATGGGCTTTCAGAGTGGCAGCACTGGAGGACAGAGAATATCAGATTGACCGGCTGGAGTTTGTAAAGAATCAACTCAACCTGCTGATTGAAGAGATAAAAAAGAAGATCAAAGCCATCAGTGATGATGTTGAGTCCAAGGTAATGTCAAACAGGAAGTGGTCAACTTCATCCCCAGTCCCAAAATTACAAAATAAGAACTGTCTGCCTATAGTAATAACCATGATCAAGACTTTTCCTCTACAGTCTTTGAAGACACCAGGAAAACAGGTCTTTTTTGGCACCTAACCCTTTATCATCTTGTTTTTTTTTTTGTGGTTTTTTTCCGTCCTTTTTTTTAATCAGCTTTTGTGATATAAAATATAGAGGTGTCCCAATACAACTTTTTCATTCCAGATATGATACAGATATAGACTTGAAACAATTTAAACATGAATCAAACCGGCTTTTATGACTTTATTTTATTCTGTAGAATGTCAGAAAAGGCTTGATCAAGTAATCAAACAGGGAACAAAAGGTATAAAAACAACTGGCACGTAAAATAAACCAATGAGTTACAGAAAGTTTTAACAGGCGCAGAATGTTTGTATCAGCATGAAAATAGCAGAGATTTTAGAAGCTGGTTGAAAAATATATTAGTATTTCGGCTAATATTGGACCGATATTAATATCCCTAATGAAACTACTCTTTAAAGCACTCCAGTGGAGCAGTTATTGTATTAATCTGTTGTTCTTCTACACGCTTAAATTTGAGTAGTAATATTACCACAAATCCATGACAACACCTGATAGAGGCTGAACTCGGTAAATACGATCTCAGGCGAATTTTTCGGGAAAGACTTTTGAACCTCATTGTGTTTGACTCAGGTGTCCATCGCCATGGGAGAGGAGATCAACCGTCTTCATGTGATTGTTGACGAGTTCCACGCTGATTTCCACCCTTCACCTCAAGTCCTCAAAATCTACAAGGCTGTAAGTAAACAGCTGGTCAGCGAAACCCTGGTTGCTAACCAACAGGAGGGGTTAAGATAAACGTTGAGTTCAGGCTTCGCAAAAACAATCAAGTTAAATATTAGCTTTGAGGGATGTCTTATAATTTGAACAATATTAGCATAACTGGACTGTTTGTATTTAGTATATATGTTTGTACCATCAGGGTTCATTGGGGATCCAGATGGATCAGTTCACAGTTTAATCATTTCTGCAACCTTATAATAAATTAAATGTGTATAATTTATTTTCTGTGAGTTTTCTTCACAGTTTCCTAAATTTATATCTTTAGCTGGTGATGCTATAAGCTCCATTTCCTGATTCATTAACGGTAGGAAAACAAATACCGTAGGATGGAGAGATCAAAATGACACAGGAACTGGTGTTCAATACGTCGAAGCTCTGCAGCTTGTTTTACCTGATTTTTGCTACCGATGGGATAAGAATTGTTTGCCTGAAACGTAACCCGCCCCCTTTTTTTTTTTTCTGCATAAGGACCTGTTGGCGCACGTGGAGCAGGGCATGGGAAAGAACCTTGCTTTCCGCTGCTCCAATGCCATCAACGCCTCAGTCCAGTCTTCTCAGCAGTACATGATAGGTAAATGTCAACTAAGATGACAAGAATTCGCTAAGTGTTTATCTAAAAAAAAAACACATGTCCGATTTTTAGTGGAGTATTTTCATACTGGATCATTCAGTGAGACCAAACCTAATCAGGAACATTTGGTCACTTGACTGCTATATTTATCCTCGCTGAATGCCATCATCCCATGCCTCATTATGCTATAAATGCGTCACTGTTTCAGACATGCATGCAAGCTGTTCTTTGTGATGCTGACGTAGGTAAACTGGTAATGCAGTCTGATACAAGCTTTTGGCTGCTGTTATAGAACCAAGCTGCAAATGTTTTGTTTCTTTTTCTAAGTTGAAAAACAAAGACAAGTTTAATTTCAAAGTTTTATTTTTTTTTTATAAAAAATGCTAATGTTTTCCCATTGTATTTTCTGGTTGTGTAACATTTAAGAAAGCATGGTGCCTCTGCTTCCCTCTACGGCCCAAAGCCAAGTCCACATGCTGGTGCCCAACAGGACGTTCGACCTGAGCTACGACCTGAACTGTGCTGCCATCTGCAGCGACTTCCAGGAAAACATAGAGTTCCAGTTCTCATTGGGCTTGAAAGCTTTAGTTCATCGCTACCTAGGCTCTGTTAATGCGCAGAAAGCTCTCCGATTGGTTGACCCAAACTTCCAGGTACCTACTAGGGTGGACTAAATGATAGTTTGTTGTTGTTTTGGAGTTATTTTGAAGTTGAAAACTATGTTGTTCTCCAGAACTCTAGATCTGTAGTGTCTGTGGCTCAAACACCTTCATCGGGGCCCCCATCCATCGCTGCACCACCCAACAATGACACGGTCCTCATGACCCAGGAAGACCTGATGATCGTCATGGCTACCAACTTGGCATCCCTCACTTCCCGCACTTCAATGGGCATCATCGTTGTCGGAGGGGTGGTACGTTCTTTACAAAGATGAGTTCATGAACCTTCGACACAAAAGGCCTAAAAATTCAGAGTCATCTTTTTTTTCCCCTCAAGGTTTGGAAAACAGTCGGCTGGAGGCTTATAGCCTTGTCGGCTTCACTCTATGGCCTGCTGTACTTGTATGAAAGGCTTACCTGGACCACAAAAGCCAAAGAACGTGCCTTGAAGCGTCAGTTCGTGGAGTTTGCTACTGAGAAACTGCAGCTTATTGTGAGCTTTACCAGTGCCAACTGCAGCCACCAGGTCCAACAGTAAGTACACGTGTTAAAGGGCTCTGGAGTATTGCTTCCGATATACAATACTAATAACCATTTTACAAAAATGTAGTTTTTTCTTAATAATGTTGAATGAACACAAAGATAAAAAAATATGATTTTTTTTTTTTTGGTTTGTTTGTGTTTTTTATTTTTTATTTTATTTTCTGAACCCGTTCCTTTATTGTGACAGTCTAAATCTTCACTCTCCATGTTTGCAGGGAGATGGCCACAACTTTTGCTCGCCTCTGTCAGCAAGTGGATCAGACGCAGAAGGAGCTGGAGGCAAACATCCGCCAGCTGACAGCAAACATAGATGAACTGGAGAAGGTCCAGAGCCGCTCCAAGATCCTGCGGTGAGTCCTGAACCCCTGATGATGAGAATAGTTTGTAGCTAGCCCAATCTGCCTTTTAGAGGTTTTATACTCCCTAAACTTTCTTGCATTTTGTTAATGGGAACCCAAAAAATTATTTGAATATATGTAATCTGGATTTCATGTTTTTTAAAATGTACATTTTTATCAATTTATTGCAGCAGTCATGCATTGAAGTTTGTTGGTTGTAACATGACGGTTAAAGTAAAGGTAAAGTCACAGATTTGTGCTCTAAACATCTTTTTCCTTTGTGCAGGCATAAAGCAACAGAGCTGGAGAAACAACTGGAGGAATTTACGAACCAGTACCTGCGGACCCAGCAGTAAATTGCTTTTTTTTCCTCCACCACTCTGTAGCTTGGCTCTTGTGGAGTCGTCCTGCTACTCGATGCCTGCTGCAGTGTTGGAAGATCTGTCTGTAAACATCAGCGGGGAAAAGTCAATCCTTTTTATTGAACAAATATACCTAAAATGTTTCTCTATTATGAAGGCTTTTTGTTTGTGAAAGAAAGATTATTTTGCTGGTCAGAAACTGGTTCCAAATTTTGTAGATTTCACAGGGAAAATTAGATATTTTCTTCTTTTTTGAAGCCAACCAGGAACATCAGGTGCTCAAAAAAAACAATGTTTAATAATAAAGGAAAAAAAAAATCATCCTAAATGGACTGTGGTTGTAAAAACTACTCTCCATCAGGGGCCGACTGCTATTGGTCAAAATGCCACAATGTTGGGTTCTGTATTTTGACACTAACCTGCTGTGACTTTAATTATCAAAATGCCTTTTTTATGATTCTAGTTGTGGAAATAATGAAGTCCTTTTTTGATATGTCTGTTTAGACAGGATCAGTTGTAAGTGGGGGGAAAAAATAAATCAATGTAATGAAAAAAAGTAAACTGAGGAAAGCATGTACTGTAGCTTCATTTCTATTTTCTAACAATCCAAACTGTATAGTAAAATACTTTAATAATCATCTGATATTTTATGATATTCTATTTTATTTATACATGATACATCAGGCTGGCAGTTGCAGATCACTGCATTTTGTAAACTTTTCTTTCTCAAATGTTTTGTTCAAATACTTTGAGATTTGCCAGATTGCATTAAACCTGAACTTATCTAAAACTGTAGTCTTGTTTTTTTTTTTTTTTACATTCTCTGAATTGTTTTGATTCGTGAAATAAACCAGGACATTCCAACTGTTTCCATCCTTATGTTTCAAAGGACAAAGGCTGTATAAAAGATATGTTTTGCTCATAAATTTGAGTTTTTGAACTTTTGTTTCTCTTTGTTTATTGCTTCTTGCTACAATTAACCCTCTTTTTGTATTTAGATTATCTCTGGTAATGGTATATAAAAAGAAAACACAAGATGGCGATTCATATCCCATCCTTTCTATCAGTTCACCTGGCTGGTTTCAGGTCAAATATTAAATTCGAACTACAGATTTTCACTCCAGGATGTATTTCAGGGCCACTGCAGCAACACAGTAATAAACAGGATCTCCAGAGACTCCTGTTCACATTATCTTTCTGCACTTTTTAAAACTGCTTTACATTGAAATAACTTGATTTTGGGACCACAGCTGCAGCCTTCTTGCAGATGATTATAGACTGTAGATAAGATTTCAAATAAATTGTATTTTTGTATCCATGTACTGTACCTATTTCTGAAGATCAACAAATGTATTCGAGTGTTAATGTTCTCCTCTTTTGCTACGTTAAAGAGTGGCTAAGAGAAATGACCCTTTTTGGTATTTGAATTATAACCAAGGAAACAAGTTTATGACTTCAGCTACATTTATGGTGTAGTTACTGTCATCGATGCCAATAGTTGCATCAGTGGGGATTTTGTTTAAAGTTTCCTTATGTGGGAATTTTCCCCCTTTATCTACTCAACTGAAACCCTGAGTAAAGGCTGGTTATTTCCATTATTTTGCAATATGTCATAATAGAAATTAGATTTTTCTTTTCTTTTTACTTATTAAAGTGGATTGCTGTAGGGCTGTGACTGAAAAGTTAATATTAAATGTCTACAGACTTGGCAAAGAAAGTTCAAATGTTTCTAATTATGGAAATAGGAGTTTGTTTTCACAAGTTTATTGATTTATTAGCAAATACTTCCAGATGTTAAACACACCAGACTGTGGTATGAAGCTCCACCAATGAATAAAGACAAATCTGTAATTTAATTCTATAGTTTTTCAGCCATCTGAGTTGCACTTTGCTTTATTTCACATCAAACAGCGTAAAAAGTCGAAAGCTGTTAATATTTTTAAAGAAAATAAAAATCAATAAGGATCAACTTTATTGATTAAAAGCTATTTTTATTGGTTACAATAACTCATGGTAACATATCAGTATCACCAAGCCACTGTACAAATACAAAAAAAGGGTCTGGTGTGAAAAAGACTATAAAAATTATCTCGTAAGTGATTATAATTTTAACACAATAGCACTATAGGAGAGTTATCATGGCACCAAGTCCCCGGTCTTTAATGGCTTCGAACAAAACAATAAATTAAATGAAAAACAGAATATCTGGACAGTAGGTTGTAGCCAAAGAACAGAGCAATGTAGTTATGTGATGTTAGTGCAGCAAAAAAAGGAAGCAGGAGAATCAAAATGTTGACCTTTTCTTTTTCATAAAGTAAACTGGAGCTTGATTACAGACTGAACTCATGAACACGCCAAGAGTTTTAAAACAGATTAAAACTAATAAGAAAGTTAAATCCAAACATTTGAAAGGTTTGTAATACAAGGCTACTTGATTATCAGTCATAAAGCTGACGAAAAAAAAAACAAATCAAAAACATCTAGTGAAGCAACAATGATGAAAAGTTAAATGAAGTCAAGCACCGTTGTTGGTTTTACAGTTTTTCTGTTCGACCTGCATGAGTGACCAGCACAGGCACATGGGAGTGTTTCTATTTCAGACTCCAGCTGCTAACAAGGCTAAAATATGCAGATAAAATGATTGCTAAATGAATGTAATTACATATGGACTCTTCCTCAGCATTTAAGGGCCATGGTGTTTTTTTGTTTGTTTTTTTTACGGGTGGGGTTCACACAGACCATTTACAGAATATGAAAACAGCAACACGGTGAAATAAAAGGAGCAGCTTAAACATTTAGGGAAGATGAGAAGAAACATCCAACGGCAAACATGTAATACAAAGCTACTTCCCAGTGAGAACAGGAAATAATCCATGGCTGTTATAAATTATGCTAGGAACGTTTGCATTGCAATTTCTGATGAGTCCGTTGATAAAATTAACCAAAAAAGCCACAAAAACAAACATTTGTCATGAAGGAGGTTGGAGGTAGTGCAGCAGGAATCAAGGAAGAACATTTCTTTTGGCACAACCTACATAACATTTATCAGCACAGATCTATTTTTTTTTTTTTTTACAATACTCTTAGTAGGCTTTACTGTTATTTAGTGAATTCTAATGAATAAACCTAAATATAATGCCAAGTGATTGAAGAGTCAGATAAGAGGCAGGTTTCTGTCAGTTTGCATCCAACAGGTAAAGATCAACGATACGATTAGCGACGGTTTGAGGCACAGACGATTAGAAACAGACCCCAGGTGTAGGTGAAAAACACAATACTGTTTTTATGCACAAGCCAATACAAAAGTACAGTGGAATAATAACTTTGAATTTCAGGGTTTCACAATTTTTACTCCAAAATCGATATATAAAGTGATCTTAATGTTTAGAATAGGCATTTTTTCTTTAAATATGGGATTATCCTGCTTATTGTGCAGAATATGCCCTTTCGCTTTTCTGATCTTTGAAGAGCTTAATAAGCAGGTTAAGACAATCCATTGGGTGAGTAGCCTCCAATCATTTCCTTTACAAACATACTAGCAGCAGAACAGTGGTTCAGATAGATGAACAGAGGCTGCTATAGTCCTTTACATAATCATACTTTCTCTAAAAGTGTAGCAGCACTTTCTAGCCAGCTAACTGGCAGTGCGCAGCACATTATGGGTTTGTTACTCAATGATACAGTTAGAGCTGGAGCTCGACTCACCTTGGCAATTTCTTTGGAGTTAAAAAGGGCTAAGCTGTAGAACTGGTGCGATTAACATTTTTTTTTTTTTTTGCACTATTGATGTCTGTAACTACGGCCCATGCACTCATCTGACCCATATCCCATCTGCAGATGACGGATCTGCTATCCTGACCACAGCATGTCGCAGAATGCTTCTTGAAATCCTTAGTGGATGGATCTGAATTGTTTAAGACTTAAAAACAATCACCTACTTAGTTTAGTTTCTGTCACTTGCCATAAAGCAGTTAAAAATATTGATCTGCACATGAGCGTTTGGCTGACCGTGATCATTTTGTAGCGTTTATCGCAGCCTGAGATTTTAAAAGGACACAATTCCTACTGCATTAGTCTTCACCTCAAAAAAAGTTTATATTAAAAAAGAACGAGTGTCACATTTTATGTTGGTGGAAAAAAACAAAACAATATATGAATGTAAAAGAAAATTAGACTCAACATGAAGGTTTTCTGTCCTAAACTCGGATGTTTCTTCAAGCATCTTGTAGTTGAATTTGGAAATTAATTCCCCCCCAAATGATGTCCCGTCTCTTTGAATCCATACCTTTCAATTCTCTTTATTCAACATATGAACGTATTCAGACTTGTTAGAGAAAATGACACTGGTGGCTACAAAAAGTGATTGTGTAATAGAAGCAGCCAACCTGTTGGATCAGACAACAGATTGTGGTAGAAGGTTGGCACTTGAGTAACACTAGCCAAAGTAGGTTGTTTTTTTTTTTGTCTTTTTAATTTTACAGACTAGTATTCGGTTCACAGCTCAGGGTCTGTGGAGCACATTGGCACAGATGAATGAGGAAGTAACACTTGTACATCATCAAATTATCGCCGTCCCTCTACCTTCCACCCAACACACACACACAAGCTCTCAACACTGAAACATACAAGACATTTCACATCCTGCACTTCACCAAATCTTGTAGCGATCCCCGTGGTTCATAAGCGGGATGGGTTACTCAAAGAGTGGAATTACACAAAACCGTTAAAATAAAAATATGTTGACCATAGAGAGGGACCTTAGGGAATAACTGGCAGCTCATCAATCTTTGTTAGGTAATACAAACTTTACTGTATTAGTTGAAAGCAATTTTTATATGCTAAAAAAAAGAAAAACGAGGCTTTAAGAAGCGCCGAGGAGCTGCACATGATTTTCCTCTCAGCATGTGTTAGTGTTCACTAATATCTGTGTTTGCTTTGATTGGAAAGCAACAACTTTCTCGCTCATAGGGTTCCTAGACTCCATACTTTCCCAGACTCAAACGTTTCTAGATTTCACAGTTATTATTTGAGCCATGGTTCAAGTATAAATACAAACATTCACTAAAAACTTTAGAAATTTTTCCATAGAAGTCAGACTGTACTTATTGTACCTAGAAAACAGGGGAAAGAAACAGTTTGAAAATCTCATGAATAGATATCTGGATGGATAAAAAGATGGGTCTATGTATGGGACTACTGAAGGGGTTGATCAACTGATGGATGGCTGAAATGCTGGAAAGAGAATAGGTTGGTGGATGAACGGTCAGATGGACAAATGAATGGACTTTGATGGACAGCTAGATTAGCAGATGGATGCACGGATAAATTGTTGATTGACAGGTTTGTTGGATAAGTGGATCAACTGGTAGCTGGATTGGCAGTTGGACGGGCTAATGCTTGGATGGACTAACGGCAGGTCAAATGGACAGGTTGGTGGACGGAGACCTGCACTGACAGAAAGATGGCCGACTGGATGAAAGGATGGACTGGCAGAGGGACAGAAAGTTTCATGAACGGATGAACTGATAAGAGGATGGATTATTGGCTGGATGATCAGACTGTTAGATGGGTGAACACAAGCTTTTATTCCTGTCTTCTACTAAAAGCCAGGAAAAGCTGCCTGGAGAAACAGGCCTGGACATCATTAGATTCTAGAATGTGCAGGAACCATGTGAGGAGATTACAGAAACAAAAAAGGAAAATATTGTTATAATTAATGCTAATTTTATTCTCTAATTATGAATGATACCCTAAGGAATAACCCTTCTCTATCAAAGCCACAAGCTTTAAAAAGTTTATATTCAGCGGTAGGCACCTGAAACAGCTGATGGGTAGGTCCAACTCACACACAATCTAAGATTTTTAAATGCAGTATTGACAACAAGAAACCTCATATCACGTTTACATGTGCACCATGGCTCACGTTGGTACTACTGTTTGTGAGTGCGCCTCTAGCTTTCTATTACGTGTTTGTTCCTAACTAGTTCGATTAAAAGTTGATGTTTTTTGGTGAGAAAAAAAATGCTTTAAAGTGTCAATCTTAGAAAAAAACAAAAAAAACAAACATGTTTGTGTCCTTTTTTTTTTGTAACAGGCTTGCTATGGCACTGGTGTGATTTTGAAGTGGCACACATCTTTTCTCTTTTTGCTCACACCTTGTTGATGTTTAAAAGGAGCTCAATCCTTCATTCAGGAGGAAAAACAACAAACCAACATAGCAAGCTCTGACATCATTTTCCTGTTTTTCTCAGGTTCCTGCAGGCTGCTGGAGTCTTCAGTCCCAACAGGAAGCTCTTGTAAATTCCATTTTGTCAGGATCGCAGGGAGAAACTAGGTACGGTTTGGATTTTTTTTTTTTAAATCACAGTTTCACTGCATACCCAAACGCTCATCCCAATGTCGAAGCAAAGATCAATCCTTCTGCAGACGGGTTAGGATTATTACAACCGCTGTTCACCAGTCAATCCGCAGTGGATTTTTGCGTGGAATGGTTGTCCAAAATTCAGCAGTCGATTTGAACCCACCAATCCAAAAGCCTGAACTTGAACAGTTTCTACTTTGGAGTTAAAGCTTGATCCAGACACAAAAAAACATATAAAAAAAAAAAAACGAAAAGAAATTATTGGGTCGAAGTTCTTCCCGGCATCACAGGCTTAGGATTCCCTTCAAAACAAATGAATGTTTTAAGCTGAAAAAAAAAACAAAAAACAAAAAAAGAGGCTAAGTTTTGTCTTGAAACTGATTGATTAGGCTTGCTTATTTTTTTTTTTTCTCCAAAAGGTTACCGATATTTCTGGTAATCCGCATATCTATAGTAAAACAAAACAAAAGAAAAAGCAACAAAAAACAACTACAAAAATATATACATACACACATTATATATGCATATATGATGCATATATACACACATAATGCTATACATATATACTGCCTTTATATATACATTTACATATTACACACTGATGATTATTTTAATTTGTAACCATGGCTGCCGATGCACTTTAATGCCCTCTAGAGGAAAAAAATATGTCATGATTATTTGTTTTTTTTCCATTAGAAATAATTTCTAGGTTTAGATTGGACGACTTTTTTATCAAGAGCTTTTTGTTGTTCTATAGCCAGTT
>JAUZNJ010010388.1:9604-23571 GCA_034780135.1 Jordanella pulchra
ACCTTTTTAAAAGAGGGATTCCATTATTTACAGACATTAACTGTCTACTGAGGTCTCCCTTTCTGAGGTGAAAATGTGGACACTATTTTGTAATTCTGGACATTCTAATTTAAATGCTGGGAACTTCCAATGAGTTGTCTTCCTTGATGCTTTGGCCTTGCTCAGGGACGGCTGCTGGTGGGTTCTTTAACACTGTGGTGTTTATTGACTAAGTAGCCAAATCGTCTGTCACTCTTTGGGTTCACAGGCAAAGGTGAATCATCACTGTGCCCCATAATAACCTTGACATTTACTTGGCTATCAATGTTTTCAATCACAGACAGAGTTTTATTATCATTTTACCCAGTATTAACCTCCATATTCACTTCTAGTTGATGGATTTAAACATCAAAACAGTCTTTAAACGTTCGTCAAAGTACTTTGTGGGGAAGTAAAGCATCCAGTGATGATTAGCTGGCATTGAGTTATCAGTCTTTCAAGTTTGATAAAAAAAATCATGTTGAAATCCTTTACAAATAGTAAAAATAATCCTGGGGAGTCCCTTGTATGAAGGAGTTCCTGTCCAACTTTTGCATGTTGGTTACTTGAAAATGAATGATAAGCTGATAGCTATTCTTCACCAAGGTCATAGTGTTTGGTTTTTCAATATTTTTTTTAAGAACATTTTTAAATTCACCACTTGTAGATGTTTTATCTAACACAGCAAATGCAAGTAGATAGCTTTTTTTAAAGAAGTGGTTTTATACTTGAATGAAATGATCCCTGTTGTTATCAATGTAATACTTTTTAACAGATCATTAAAATGTCAAAAAGTTTTGCTTTTTTTTGCTTCTGTAATTTTGTTTGACAAAATCCATCAAATTGATTAGTAACCACACAAAATACCTAACATTTTTTTTATATATAGATTTTCTTTTAAATTAAGGCTGTGTTTAGGCTCTCAGATTTCATGTGGTCTGAGATATTAAGTGTTTTATGTTCTTATTAACATGCCCTGAGGCATTCAGTGAAAACACACTGGGTGAATCGATAATGCCTTATTATTTATTCTTTCAGTTTCTCTGTGATGTTTCTACAGGTCATTACTGAACACGGGTATCCAGAATTTGTGAAAATTGTTGAAGTTGGTCCAAGGGATGGACTTCAAAATGAAAAGGTATACTTTGAAATCTCTATCAGAAACCTCATTTGTATTTATGGGTATCACTGTTTACCACACACCGTGACTTCTCAAGAAGAAAAATAAAAAAAACGTTCATACAGTACATAAACAATCAAGAACATAAGGGTTGCCTGCAGTTAAATTATATGTTTTAAACGTACACATTAAAAGACTTTACCATGCTTCATATTCTCTACAATCATCACTACATCCTTAAGCTTCGTTAATGTTAGATATTAATAGTAGTTTTATCTTAAACCCATCTTTGACAAAATATACATGACGCAAAATTGTCTATTCTAAGGTTTTAACAAGTTTGAGGTTATGTATATAAATTGTAAAAGCTATTTGCATGACTTGTAAAATAAAATCATGATTTTTTAAAAATAAAACCATATATGACCCTTATCAGTTTTATTGTTTCCCAGGAAAACGTGCCAACAACAGTAAAAATTCAGCTGATAGACATGCTCTCCACAACAGGCCTATCTGTGATTGAGGCCACCAGCTTTGTCTCTTCAAAGTGGGTACCGCAGGTAATGGCCATTGTTTTGTGCACAACAGCAAAATGCTAAATAATTTTTTTTTCCTGCCAACATATAAAGGAAAATGTCTCTCTGGGGTTTGATCAACTGATTGTTTTCATACTTTGTGGTCTGCCTGTTCTCCAGAGGTTGGTAGAATACATAAAAAGGGTACTTGAGTAAGAGTAGCACTACTTCATCATATTTTTACTCAAGTAAAAAGCATCCATTAAAGAAATGATTAAAGTAAGAGTAAAAACGTATTTGGTAAAAAGACTGCTCAAGTACTGAGTAACGGATCTGCTTAATACTCATGATCATTACAATTCATTTAAGCTTGAAATGTTCAGATTAGCCAGCTGTAAATGAAGTTTTTTGAAGACGTTTCACCTCTAATCCAAGAGGCTTCTTCAGTTCACAAAGCACTTTTTAGGAACCCTTCCCAAAAGATTCACCTCACATCCACCCTCACCTGACTTACACTTTAAAGATGTATAGTATGTGACCGAAACCACTCTGATGAGGGAGTTAACAACCAATCAGAACCCCCCTAACGACCATCAACACCCTCCAGGTGAACTCTGTTGGCCATTATGGTGTAGGGATCAGAGCTACCATTTGCTTCTTTTCTTCGCCTCCACTAATTCTTTGGTTACATCTACAGTATATTTATCTCAGTGTTCTCCAGCATCAGTAATAAGAAGCCTCTTGAATGAGAGGTGAAACGTCTTCTAGATAACTTCACATGTAGCTGCCTAAACTGAACATTCCAAGCTTGACATAACCTGGATTACTGAGAATCTTCACAGATAACAACTCATTTAATATTTTTTGAGTTAGAAAACTTACAAAAACAATAGTCATAGTATGAGTAAAATTACAATATACTGTTTATTTATCACTCAACCTCCAAATGACATGGTGGATCTAGCAGACGGAAGAAAATCACTTAACCACTAAGCTTTGATTAGAAAAAAGAAGAAAGTGTGTCTCTCAATGGTGCAGATTTGTTTAAAACAAGCTTCTTTTCATTGAGTAAAGTTACTCACAATGGATAAAGTAGCTAGATGTTTTAATCAAGTAAGAGTAGTGATATTTTATCATATTTTTACTTATGTAAAAGTAAAAAGTACGATGCTGTAAAAACCACTCCTAAAAGTACATCTTTAAGTAAATGTAACCAAGTAAATGTAACTAGTTACCCACCTCCACTGTTCTCTTATTCCATGCAATAAATTTACCACATTTATGTACCAAAAATTGCTCCCTTTTTTTCTCTTGAATCTTAAAACCTGTTGAGGTCGATACTTGTGTGTCACTCAAAACATGCCACTGTGGCTATAAAAACTTTTTCTTTACATCTTTTGTGCCTATGATTAGATGGCAGACCACACCAATGTCCTCAAAGGAATCCAGAGAGTACCTCATGTTCAATACCCCGTTTTGACTCCTAACATGCAAGGTTTTCAGGATGCTGTAAGTTTTTATTTTAACTTTAATATGGTGATTTGTGTGAGTTAGAGCTAAAATGTTTTTTAGTCACTCTTGTTATGTTTCATTCAATTTTTTTGGCTCTGTACAAAAATATTACTCAAACACTATTTTCAAAGTCATGTTTTTTTGCTGTTTAAAGGTTTCAGCAGGTGCCACTGAAGTAGCTGTGTTCGGCTCTGCATCTGAAACCTTCAGCAGAAAAAATATCAACTGTTCCATTGCTGAGAGCATGCTGCGGTTTGAGGAAGTCATTAGTGCTGCCAAAGATCGACAAATCCCTGTTCGTGGGTTTGTAATCCAAATATTTTATATCACTTACCACAAAGACAAATTAAAGATCTCACTATCCCTCTAACGCCATGCATTTAAGATGTAAAAAAAAACTATTTTCATGAAGAAGAAAAAACAAACCAGAGAGCACAGATTATTTTGAGCAATCCCTAACTCTCAAGTAAGTGTCTCCTAGCAACACAGCAGTCTTTGAAACCAAAACAAAATAACAAAAAACCTATTTTCTTACATCAGTGCTACTCTTATTACTTAGCTTTTTTGTCAGTTTAAGCTTAAATAATTAAATCTGTTTCTCTGTTTCAGGTATGTTTCATGTGCCCTCGGGTGCCCCCACGAGGGACTCATTGAACCCTCAAAGGTTGCTGAGGTAGAACTGTATTTACATTTTATAAATCATTTTCTGTCCCATACATCTTCCTAATAAAAATCATTTATGAGTAAACAAACTTGCTGTTTTAAACTATGTACTTGCCATTATGTCCCATTTTGTTTCTTGTGTATTTATTGAAGATAAAGTTAACAACTCTAGTAAAATAGGTCCTTTATGTATTTTTGAAACTGCAGGCTGGAAATGAACCAAGTCAAACTTAACACATTGCACTTTGAATAACTGATTTTTCTGTGTAATTGCTTCATTCTGAGAATATATTACCACATTTTCATCCTTCTTTAGGTAGCAAAAAAGTTATATGAAATGGGCTGTTATGAGGTTTCGTTGGGAGATACTATTGGTGTTGGTACACCTGGCTCCATGTTCAAGATGCTGCAGAAGGTGATGAAAGATGTGCCTATCAAAGCTCTTGCAGTTCACTGCCATGACACATATGGTCAAGCACTTCCCAACATTCTGACTGCTCTTCAGGTAAAGTCTCATGATACACTACATGGAGAGTAATATCACAGAAGTACTATATTCAAATCTGTTATGTAATGATTACTTTTACACTTAAACTCTCATGGTTTCAGTTAAAGCCTAGATATCACTTTGTAGCGTTATAAAATACACAGGGCATTTTTGGTTAGAAATGCCCTGATCCAGAGTTTGTAATACCATTGCAGATGTCTAGATTTATGCATATTTCAGTCTTTTTGGTTTCCAGAATATGTTTGCTTAAAGGTTTAGGGCTAATCTCATTAGATTTTGAGCTAATTTGAAATACTTGACCTCACGGGCACAGACAAGCTGGCATGTTGGTACATAACTTTAATTAGATCAATATATACATAATAATAAGTAATTACAAATTAGCCTCAGAAAGATCAACTCATGTCCATATTTATATCCTTGTAAGTTTGTAGAGCTGCTGAACCTGAATACATACTGCTGACAGTAACTTGGGATCGGGAAAAGCAGGGTGGTTTACAATATGTATCCTGAAAGGCAATGATAGTTTCAAATAAACTTATGCAGTCAACTTTATGTCTTTATTGGAGGAAAACATCAGTAAAATAATCTACAAAGCTGCTTTAAATCCCCAAATTACTTAGTATAGTGTCATCCTTGGAGTCTTTGTGTCAATAATGGTCAATAATAACTGTACTTTCCAACAAAGTGAATTTATGCTGTGTCTATGATTGAATGGGAGAAGAAACTCCAAACAGCTCAATAGGCAGACGTTTCTTTTTTACTGGAACAATAATGAGAATCTTTGATGGTGACATTTGGAAAATACTTTAAAGGGGCATAGTCACGCTTTATATCTTTTTTTAACATTCATACGCCTATAGCTCACTCTAGTTGCACAAAATATTTTTCAGAAAAATTACTATGTTCTGGTTGCATATTTTTTTCTATTTTTGTGTTGACACCCTTGTTGTATACATATGGTAACATCAAGTGACAGGAGGTATGATACTGCACATGTGCGCCAGGGGTAAACAAGGAACCAATGTGGCTAAGCAACTTGCCACCAAGTTGAGAATATAAAGAGAAAAAGTCTAAAGGACTATGGGCAACCGTATAGCGGCTAGAAGAGTCAGGAGGTCTCTATACTAAATAAATTGGTTTAGGCAGCATACTGCTTCGTCATGGTAGCTTCTACCTTACTGCCAGCCCTGTTTGGGTACTGACCTGCTGATACACTTTTACTATGGCTTAAATGTCCATACTGATATAAGGTATTTGGATCAAGCCTAAGTTAATATCATGTTTCTTCTTTGTTGAATCCAGCACTGGCTGGGGGCACCATGAGTGACAGAGAGGGCATTAGCTCCAAAATCTGGTGCGAACAAAAATGACAAGTTATAGCTTACACATCTCAAAATGAATTTCCTGTAATAATATATACACATTTTTTTACTTAACCAAATATGCATACATCTATGGAATTTATGAATCTTAAATGTGCAACGTCTTTTTCGCTTTGTGAAATGAACTTTGTCCTCTTAAAAACGCACCCTCACACACGTGTGTGTGTAGGAGATGATCTGTCCGTTTATAGAGGAGGTTATGGATGAAGGACCTGAAGTTATACGGAAAGCACAATATCCTCTTTCTTCAGGGATCAAAATTACCCTTTTGTCTTCCCTGATACTTATCTGCATGAATGTTAGCAAGTCTTTAGAGAAGGGTTAATTTACTTAATTGCCTTAATTGGACCCACAGAACAGCTCAAATCACTTTTAACTGATCCCCAGACACTTTGCCTTACAGTACCTATGCCAGTAGTGCAAATTCAGAGAGGTGTTGTCCTTCCCCAATCTTTGAGCATTGTTTTTAGTTTTGTTTTGGGGCTTTTTTGCAGCTGCAATTTAATTAATATGAATAGAGGTATTTTTAAAATAGAGTTAAAAGTGAAATATTGATGTTCCTAATTCTGTTTTTTTTTTTGCCTTGGTGAAATAAAGATAGTTTAATCAATCAGAACTTACCATGTTAAGTGAGGTTTTGTACTTAGTTTTCACCTGTTGCCACCTCTGAATCCCACTGATAGTGTTACTGATAAAGGTGGAAGAAAGTGTTTATTTAATCGACTGCAATGTTCTGTCTTTATTTTTTTTAACAAGCAGGATTTTTGCTTAAAATTCTGAATTAAAAGTATTTAGGGGAACTAGAAGTATGACAAAAATTTCTACGCTGAAGCTTGACTACAATAGGAAAGAAGTTTTTGAGAAAATCTTTACTAAAATCAAGTACACTTACGTCAAAACACTAAGGCAAACATTTATGTTAAATGCTATCAAAATTGACAACAATTAAATCCACTTTATTTTTATATGTCTCGTGAAATAATATCTATGAGGACGGTAATGGTTTACTCACGCATTTAATCTATTAGAAATGGTCCACTATTGATGGCAACAGTATTTCCTTTTTTCTATTAAATTTTTGAATTCCATCAATTTTTTTAAATCTTAACAGCCTCCTATTGTGATCTCCTGTATAATTACTAGTTGGTGATCATGACTTTGTTTCTCACTGAACTGATCAGCTGCTCAGTCTTCTTATGTACTGGACAACACTGATTAGTTGAACCTCTCTTGCAGTAGTGACATTAAGCGAGGGGTCCTCTTGGTGAAACCCAGAAATAATGGGTTTACTTGTGGTGCCTAAATAAAGTCAGGATAGAGCGTTTTAGTCCAAGGCAGTCTCACTCCCAGCTTGTCAAAACCCAGTGTCAATATCTGATGAGTTGGACGCTAGAATGTGTTTTATTGTGTCTCATTCAGGCTATTCAGAGTGAAATTTTTCTTTTTGCTTCCTTTTAGTCCTCCTTGCCTCATTATTCCCTCTCTCTTGTAGCTAATTATACGGATCCTCCCCGCCTGTTTTCACTTCTCTCTTGATTACCTCACTTGTTCCTTTATCTTCACCCCTCTCTCTATCTCTCTCTCTCTCTCAGTTTTTAAAATGTCTGTTCTTCAGTGGTTATTGTAAAAGCAACCCTCCAGACTGTCACATGTTCTCACCTCCATGTTCCCTTTATCTTGTTTCCCCCTATAAGTTTCTATCAAGTTATTTAATCAATGGTTTTTAACTAAATTTATATGTCCTGGAGACTTGCCTGGGTTTTGGCTAAACAATCTCTACAATTTTAACTTGGTGAATATGTAGGAACGCTTACTTTTGGAAAGTGAAAAGATAAACAACAATGAATAGCATAACATATAAAAATCATTACTTGTTTCTAGACATTATCATAACAATTAACCATAACGTTTCTAGCTTTTATGACCTTTTGAGTTCATGTAAGCTGCTTTATAATTAAAATTTGAATAATAAAAAAAAAATTTAAATTAGCAGGTTTCTAACTTTAATTTATATATTTTAGATGTGAGCTATGAGTGTAACTCAGCTGATAGTAATCAAGTGGTGATGCAGATTTTTTGGGTGAGGATGGATGTGAAGTTTATACCTTCTGACTAAGAACAATTTCGTTTTTTTTACCATAGCCCCAGGGGGAAAAAAATCCCTTTTCTCCCTTGAATAATGCAAAATGAAAGCAAGTTATACAGTGTGCAATATTTTCCATCAGCACTGAAGTGCTTACACCCAATGCATAAATTTCACAAATTAAGTGCTTATTGAAAATGTTGAGGGTCACAGTCAATATGCAAAGAAAGTAAAACATGATTTATACAAAAAAGCAATACTCCTTGAACAATCAAAAAGAAAAATACAGTATTTTAAACAAATGTTTAAAACATTTTTTAGTAACCCATACCTTCAAAATGACATTTAAAGTATAAAGAAATCTCCGTGATGTGCCATATGATAACCCACAAAAGCATAATTTGGGTGCTTTTCACCACTTTGCCTGCAGCAAGTGCAAACCTGACATACATCCAGACATAAAACAGAGGTAACTAAGATATGGCTGTATCAGTTCTCTGAAGCACATTGTCATTGCACATGAGGAAGCCCATTGGGGGCTGGGTGGGTCAACAGATGTGAGGGGGTCAGGACAAAGGCTCACCTATTCAGTGTCTGTTGGACAAAGCAACTGGGAGAGAGGTGGATGGAAGGACCCTGGGGGGCTCCTAACTCGTCTGTCGCTTGGCTGTTGAACTCTCTGACAATGCTGTGCTTAAAGCCACAGGAAAATGATCCTTTCGGGTAACTCTGTGCTGAGAATGTACTGAAAAGTGCTGCAGCCTTGAATCCTAAAGTTTTCAAACCAAATTATTTGTTTTAGGTTGTGTGCACAAAATTAATTTTCTCTGCAATATCAAATGCATATATGCGTAAATACAATATTCAATTTACAAATGATTTTGTTGTCAAAATAGATTGCAAGCTGGGGTTTAGAAAAGCTCCACATTGTTAGTTTTAAAGGACAAGGTTTCCAGGGGTTGTAAAGCTGTAACGTTATACAGTGGGATAGAAGAACACTCTACGTCTGTAAAATTATTCTGCACATCGTGTATGATTCATCACAGCTGTGGCACAGTCAGAGAAAATAATAGCAGCTGAGGGTACTTAGCTTGCCATTTGCTCACCTATAAACAAGAAGGAAATGAAAGATTTTATCATAGTTTTTCATTACTGTGTGCCAGAACTCCACACCACCAACAGAGAGAGAAATGAATTCCCCCAGTGCTGTCAGCCCTGAGTCACCTCTTTTGTTCCCGATAAAGACATTCCTCTGTCTTTGTAACTTGTTTTCTTTTCAGGAGGTTGGGGGAGCTTTGTCTGAAACCTACTGTGGTAGGTCACACAAAGATAATGTATGTGCTTAGATTTCATAGGCCTGGCATCGAAATTCTTTTTGCTTTCCTGCAATATTTGTGTAGGGTGTACTACTGCAGGCGGGTTATACAGTATATTTGGCTTATTTATCCCAGTAACCTGGTGTTAGAAGAACTTTTTGTTGGTATCATTTGTTGATAATGTAATCTTTAATACTTTATATCAGAGAAGGAAATAGTGATATTATCAGTGTTGGTTACTTCCACTTTACATAGGAATGTTTAGAAGGATTTTTTTTCCAAAATGCTTTTTCATTAAAAACTCACATTATAAAATTCTGTACCTTAAAGAAAAATGACAAATTTTTGAGAACTGATAATTCTTTCAAACCCAATTCAAAACTTCTAAACTTTGGCTACTAAACCTAATATTTCTTTCTAAACATTTAATTGCACTGCTAAAAAAATAAAGGGAACACTCAAATCACACATCCTAGATCTGAATGAATTAAATATTCTCATTGAATACTTTTTTCTGTACAAATTTTAATGTGCTGAAAACAAAATCACACAAAAACCAACAATGGAAACCTAATTTATTAACCAAAGGAGGCCCGGATTTGGAATCATACAAAATTAAATTGGAAAAAGACACTACAGGCTGATCCAACTTCAACATAATGTCTTTAAAGCAGCTCAAAACTGCTGCACCAGCATATGGAGATGTTGCAGGCATCACTCTCCAAGGTATCTCCAGACTGTCCCATGTGCTTAGTGTCAACATGCTTTCAATCTGTAAAGACCACAAGGTGCCAGTGGCAAATTTGCCAATCCTGGAGTTCTCTTGCAAATGCCAGCGTCCTGCACGCTGCGAGCACAACCCCCGTCTGTGGATGATGGCTCCTCGTGCCATCCTCATGGAGTCGATTTTTTAACTGCTTGTGCAGACACATGTACATTTATGACCTGTTGGATGTCATTTTGAGCGGCTCTGGCAGTGCCTCTCCTGTTTCTCCTTGCACAAAGGCAGAGGTAGTGGTCCTGGGTTGTTGCCCTCCTGCAGCCTCCTTCATCTGTCCTGGTGTGGTGGCCTGTCTACTGGTAGTGCCTCCAGCCTCTGGACACTATCATGATAGACACAGCAAATGTTCTTACAGCTCACATTGTTGTGCCATCCTGAATTAACTGCACTACCTGAACCACTTGTGTGGCTTGTAGAGTCTGCCTCATGCTACCACGATTGTGAAAGCACCACCGATATTCAAAAGACCAAATCATTAGCCTGAAATTGGTACTGAGAAGTTGTCTTTGGTCCCCACCAGCAGAAAAACTCCTGTATTGAGTGTATCTTGCTAAGTGCCTACAATTTCCACTTGTTGTCTATTCCATTTCCACAAAAACAGCTGGTGAAATTGTTTGTCAGTCATTGTTGCTTCTTATGTGGATAGTTTGATTTCACAGAAGTTTGATTTGATTAAAGTAAAATTGTGTTGTTTTGGTGTTTCTTTTTTTGAGCAGTGTATAATGGAATGACATGCTTGGATCGGTGGTGTTTGTATTTTTTACAATTCAGGTTAGATTGAAATGATTCTAGACTTTTGGAGTCAAATGTTTTATCTATTAATGTTCTTGAACTAAAGGAGGGTAAAGTTTTTAAGATAAATAAATTATAAATAAATCAATTATGCATCTTATTTATAAGCATTTTTTAGAATACCAAAAATGACTTTACAGTAAAACAAGGAGAATTATTCATCATATCTAAAACTATTTGCTCATTAGTCTTACACATATGAACTTTAGAGACATCCCCTTCTTATGCTATATAATTCAATATAATCCCACCATATATTAAACAATTTTAACAGTTTTTATTCCACTGGGAAGGTTTCCACATGATTCAGGATTGTGTTCAGGAAAATTTATAACCAATGTTCCAAAAGAGCAGTTGTGAGGCCAGACACCCATGATGGACAAAAAAGCATATATTTGCTCTAATGCATCAGAAAGAGGTTTAATCTTCTGAAAACTTTGTGCAAACTTGTAAAGTTCTTACACAACTTACACATTCAAAATATATTAAACTTTCAGAGTTTTTTCTGCTGGACATGTGGGGCTAAATCCACGTCTTGAAAAGCAGCCCATCATAACCCCCTTACAAAGAATTTTATTTAATATTGATATAAATAAAAATGAAGCTGCGGAAAAAAAACAAAAAATAAGAAATAACTTTACACTCTAGCTTTCATGGCAATTCCAAAACCTAGACATGTCTATTAGAGTGCTGGACAGAGTGGCAGGATTCATTACTCCAGGGAGAATATTTCCACAGCTCTAGAGTGCAGTGGTATTTTATACTACTTCATCTAATGCTTTGCATTATAGTCTGTATTGTAAGCATATCAACTATGGATCAGCTAGTTTGACTATAGAAACCCATTGCATCAAGCTTTTATTTTATTACGTTAACAGAGTTTGGCAAACTGTGCCCTGTGCAAAGCATGCATCAGTTTTGCCAGATCTAAGATTTCATATGGCCTTTGCTATTGTTAAAAAAAGCCTCCCATTAAGTCAAATTACCACCAACAATGAATGTATTTATGTGGAGTATTGACTATGCTCATTTTTCATAACTACAAATATTTCAACCATAGTTTGAGCTGGTCATCCATGTTTAAACACCTATAATATGTTGATAACATTTCATCTGAAACATGCACAGCTTCACTTACTATTCTATACACATACAGCTACAGTCATGCTCCTACTGACAGCACTTACAGGCTTATAGTTACAATTAAGTAAACAATAGGTTGTTTATAAATACATACAACAAACATACAAACTGGCACAGTTAGTCCCCCAAACTGTGTAATTAAGCTGGAAAGCTGCATTTAGTTAATGCCGCTGTATTATCTTCTTAAACATAATTATTTTTACAGAATACACATTAACTTTTAAAATAAAAGAATATAATTTAAAAAAATCCACTGCATAATTTCACCTTAATTTTGAGGCACTTTTAAAGTGCCTATTATATTACCTAGGACTGACTGAATTTGGATTTAGAAGATTATAAATCAATCAACCCACTGATCTATTAAGTGGTTTACACGGAATAGAAATTGCCTCATTTTAGGAATTTCTTTTATGAATGAAGATAATTTAAAGTAAAATCATATCCTGTGGGCTTCTTTGACATATCATACTTTTTTCTTGTTGTAAGCTTTTTTCTTTTTAATTCCTGGAACTGAGTAGTATATATGTCTTTATTGGATCTCTGCCATTTCTGCTTTAGCTTCTTAAATACAGACAGTCTCTCCTTTGACATCTTTTATACAGAATTGGGAGCTTGTCCATCTTACGGCTTCATCAAGTTGTAGTTTAGAATGTCAACAAGCTTTCTCTGAATCATTTGAGTTTGAAAGGACATCTTGTCTTTCTCCAGGAAAGCATTGTTTTTTTTTATTGCCACCTCTTAGTGAATATGACTTTTTAATGCTGAGCAAACATCTGGTTTCTGGGTACTGTAAATCTAACTGAGGGGTTTAGAGCTTAAGCACTGACCACCAGTTCCTGCATGATTAGAGGTACAGTTGGCGCTGCTGAGGGGGTGCGTTCATTCTGAAGGCTTGTGACCTTTCAGTGGTGGCAGCTTAGAAGAGGACGGTTGGCATGAAAGATGTGTTTATACTACAAAGAAAAAAAAAGACCTGCATTGAAAAGTATCCTCCTCTGGCTTCCACCAAGGTCTGGAAATCTGGTGCACGGGTAACGTACACCTCCTCCCCTCCCTTTGCCAACACAAACAGCAATTACTGCTGGCTCAGACGAACCCTGAAAGAGGCAGTTTCTTGTCTGCAGGAAAAACAGCCAATTAGCTGCATTGTTCCAAAATAGCTGTAGAGGTCCTTTTTAATTTAAGTTCCCTGGTCGTGCTCTGTGGGATAAAAGCCCAACATGATCCGATTGCCACTGAGAGGAGCACTGTTAATTTAGACTCACTGTAGGATCCTCTGACATCTGGCTCTGACACGGAAGCTGGAAAACAACTTTAATATTCTCATGGCAGTCCCACAGACATGTGGAAAACATCCTGAGACTGACTGAAAACAGAAGGTTTGGCTTCGATGTATTTTGGGGTGAAAACAAGCCGTAAACTTGTGGTGGCTTGTTAGATTTACATAAAAAACAGCATATTTTTGTCTATCGTTATATGAATGGTTTCGGTTAAAATTACTTGCAAGGATAATTAAAATTTTCCTTCATTTTAAATAAAACAAATTAAAGCAAATATTTAGAAATTTGATTTTTAGGGAGTATTTGAATAGTTGTCAGGCAAAAAAAACAAGAAAAAATGTATTTTTCACTTTTGTGTGATTATAATCTACATCTAAGTAGCGACATTATATATTTAATAACAATTTTTGTTTGTAACAAAAAATTGAAACAAAGAGGATGAACTGATACATTAAAATGTACAGTGACCTGCAAAATCTTTTATATATTTTGAAATACTTCCATTTTTTTCACATCAAACCACTTCTAAATATTTGATTCAGATTTTAAGTCATAGTAGGACACGATTGTAATTGAATTAAAGAACCCGTAGTTTTCAGGGTCGCAGGCTATGGTACACCCAGGACAGGACGCCAGTCCGTCGCAGGGCAACACATTAGACACACAAGGACAAACAACCATTCACACACACACTCACACCTAGGGACAATTGAGTGATGCCAATTAACCTAACAGTCATGTTTTTGGACTGTGGGAGGAAGCCGGAGTACCCGGAGGGAACCCACGCATGCATGGGGATAACATGCAAACTCCATGGAAAAAGACAGAACCCAGAATCTTCTTGCTGC
>JAUZNJ010010388.1:23671-33990 GCA_034780135.1 Jordanella pulchra
CGGAGGGAACCCACGCATGCATGGGGATAACATGCAAACTCCATGGAAAAAGACAGAACCCAGAATCTTCTTGCTGCAATGCAACAGCGCTAACCACTGCGCTTTCATTTATTATTTTGCAAAAGCAAAATTTAAAAAGTTTGTTGAAAATGTGTACCCAGGAAGTTTAATCTGAAAGCCCAAATTGAAATCTAGTACAACCCCTGCCTCCATAGACTCCACTGGTGTGGAGTTTAATCCCTGTATAAAAATAACTTGTCTTTGAGGGCCTTGGTTTCCCTAATTTTTTCCAACATAAAATATGAGGTACAGTCTGCTCAGAATTGGTTTGTATGACTGGTTTAGAAACCAGGAAGTAAACAACGGCCACGCACTGAACCCTAGTGGTTCATAGTGTATCTCCAGGTTTGAAAGGGAAAAACGTTACTAAGTTATTGTTCATGTAGAGGACTTATTAAGGGCAATGTAACTTCCATCCTGGTTAACGGGTAAAATGATTTGGTCAGTTTTACTGTAAATCTTTTTATCTATTTTAATAAAGCAGAAGAAAGATGCTTTAATTACAGGAGATAAAATTTTGTCATATCACCCTAATCGCTGCTACCCATGGTTAAACATGGTGGTGATATAATCATGCTGTGGGGGTAGTTTTCTTAAGAAGAAACAGGGGAGCTGATAGTTTGATGGATTGAGATTTAAAAAAGGACAATTCCGAAAGAAAAGATGCAAGAATGAGTTTGGGATTAGATGTTAACATCAAATCCTATACATAACTTCAATTAAGGGACCAGGTAAAAAAACAAACTAATGATTACAACACTATAACTTTTAGACTCTTTTTCCCCACCATCTATCTTTTTCTTTTCACTTCCCAATTTTTATCATTTTTTATATATATAAGCAATTATTTTTATGGCTGTAATGTAAACAAGTAAAGACATGTTAGAGGTATAAAGTCTTTTTAAATAACATTTCCTTAACAGACACCTAATAAACTGCAACAGTTTTGGTTTTCTTCAGGTTTTCATTCACAGAGAAATGTCACATTGACAAGTCTGAAGATCAGGAGGGTGTAAGAAAAAATAACATTCTCCCTGCTGTGGCAAGAAAGAGAATCCCTGCGGTCGAGGGCAGAATCGACCTGTAAAAACATGAAAAATCACAAGGATCAGTAACACATAAAATTCTCTGTTCAGTATTTATAATATTCTTCTCTTAGGGAAAACAGAAATCATAATTATGTGGTGCTGGCATAGGGGATGACTAAGCCATAATGTGGGGACTTTTCTTTGCCCTCTCATCTTCAGGAGTGTAGCCCACAGTTCTCTGAAATAGCTGTAAAACATGACCGCAGGCTTGGCACGGGTCAGGGCAGCAGACAGAACAATCAAACAGAACAAGGTTGTTCCTGGATTTAATATGATGCAGAATTTTCTCGGACGTGCTGAATGTCCCTGTTGTTTGTCCTTGCAGATGGGAGTCTCTGTGGTAGATTCAGCAGTAGCAGGCCTTGGTGGCTGCCCCTATGCACAGGGTTCATCTGGCAATGTTTCAACAGAGGATGTTCTTTACATGCTCCATGGCATGGGCATTGAAACTGTAAGTTTTCTTTTACAGTTCACCTTGGCAGGCCTGCTGTATTTCTTGTCTCAGTAATCCCCCAAAAACCCAAACTCATACAACCTTTCAGACCATATTTACATGAACTGATTGCTCCGCAAATATGCTGCTCTGTAAAGGTTTATTTTTCTAATATCAATGGCTTTACACAACTTGCACGAGGAAGGCGCTTCACACCTGCTGCATGATCCAACTCTTTTACAATCCCTACCCCTGCTGGTGAAATATTTTTATTGCAGTTTAATTTTTTTGGTAAAATTTACTGGGAGCTACTTTTGAGATAACCTGCTTGTATTTACTCAGTAGTTTTGGTATGCCTTGTGTGTTGAAAATTTAAAACTATGTGGCATCTGTTTCACAGGGAGTGAACCTTGACAAAGTCATAGAAGCTGGTGACTTTATATGCAACGCTTTAGATCGCAGGACTAACTCCAAGGTGGCTCAGGCAAGAAGCAGGACACTTTGAGGATGGCATACAAGCTAATCAGTTAAAACAGGTGCTTTCTAAAGTTATATTCTGGGATCCATGTATTTGAATGTTTTTTTAAGTGCTTTTATCTAAACAGATCGCCAAGCACCCACTGCAAGTTTGATTTTAAATGGTTCATGCTAGGTGGTTTATTCATTCTTCATTTACCCCAGCAAGGTAACCAGTTGGAAAGCGATTTAATTGAAGTAAAGGTTCACAACATCTAAACATCGCTTTTCCTGATTTGTTAATAACCAACATTCAAATAAACAGATTAACAGGCCTCTGCAGCATTAGATGATTGCTGAGCTGGTGAAGCAATGAACTTATTCATGTGTTGTGGAGTAGGACATTTTTTGAACAGTGGGATCCAAGGACCAGGATGAAAACCACTGCTTTATTTATGAAAAATAATAAAAATCTATCTTTGCTCTGAAGCAGATCATAAATTGAGTACCTATTTATCTTTTATATCTATTGTTGAGGTTATGCATTTGTCTATAGCAAATATACAATAAACAAACATACATATTTGGCATATAACTTAAATAAATTTGGCAAAATTGCAATAAAAGCTAACCATATGGTGGCGAAGCTCCTCCTATAATTAATGTAAACAGTACTAAATGTGTGTAAAAAATATTGTATATATTGACTGGCATTAGTTGTATGCATTATGCTAACATCATTTTGAAAAGCGTTTTTTTTTTTCACAATTAACGGCAATAGTATATCATGGAACACTGCAGCCATTTAAACCATGGTTTAAATGGTTGCAATATTGTTGGTGATTAAAGTTAATTGTTGCTTTGTTTTTGTCCTTGTCTATATTTACTTATAATGTTTTTGTAAAACATGATTAAAAACAGTAACAAAAATTGACTCTGAATTTTGATTGGATTATCATGTTTATACCAAATGATCTTTGCTCAGTCTTTTAAATGTCACATGTATTTAAACTGTTCAGTCTTCAAGCCTGAAAGATAAAGCACACAATAAAAATAAACTTTTCACTTAAAAATAAAAATTAAAACTGGAAAATCAATTTTTCTTTTCCTCCCAGGGTCTAAAGTGCCCTTATATCACATCACACCTCAAGCTCAACCTTCTTTGTAGTCTTAGATTTTATGGGATAAAACAACAGTGGATGACAAAGGATGCATAGTTTTGAATTTTCTTTTTTTTTATTTTATTTTTTTATTTTATTATTTTTCAAACATTTCAAATATTACAATTGCCAAATTACAGAATTACATGGTCAGTTACAGACTGTTACCAATGTCAAATGCCTTTGTTTCCATTTTTTCCCCAACACCTAGGGGGAGCGCATAACACAACCTCACAAATAAATGCCAAAATAAAAATAAACTTTATAAACAGACAGTATTTTCATATTAATCTAGAATATTTTTGATTCATAAATCACTTATATTGTGATTCATGTTTGATTTCTGTTTAAATATAAGCAAAAACAAGTTTACCATGACTACTAAACCCCCAGAGCACTGTTCTGAAAATAGATGCCACCACTACAAACCTACAGCACCATCCACAAACAGATCTCACAAGGAGAGCATTGAAGGAATTTTACCAGATTTTTTAAAAAATTTTATCTAGTTAAAAAAGTTTACACATTATCTAATGAGTGTATGACATGGTATGTTACTTGAACAACATGAATACTGAAGCACTGGGGGAGCTTGTCGCAAAGGCTACTAAACAGCCTAAGGGGGAAAATGAAGATGAAGAGTAACCATGGTGTATTAACCTTGGCACGTCTTACTCCATGTGAATGGCTTTGTGTTCCACCTTGGACTAGATTTGAATCAAAACTGGCAACATTTCTGCTAGACAGCTACCTTTTTAACTTTTTATCAGCAGTTCATAGCTGTTCTTTACTTTTTGCTTCAGTAACATTGCACCGTGACTGTTAGATACATGAAATGGTTCTCCGGTGGAGCATGTATAAGTTTTAGATTCATGTTTTGTTACATTAATATAGCAAAGGTTTGTACTAAGGAAAAAACTGCTGAGTGGAGGCTTACAGTTGATCCTACACAGAATCAGGTATAAACCCTTTAAACAATTTAACTCCACAGTACATTCAATTCAGTTTGTTACTAAAGCATATCAATTTGAAATCAATGAACATCTGATAAATTATTGTTTAATAAAATCTCCCCCAATTCTTATTCATCATTGGCTAAATACACAATTAACCATTTTCAAATAATACTACTTTAACGTATTGGTTTTGTCAAATGACATAATCTCTTTTAAAACTCGCTGCTTTTAAAATGTAGCAATGTAATAAAATCAGACTTTAGTAATGAGTCTGATGTACCTTTGCTATCAGACTCAGTACTACAGTCATCAGCATATTTACAGTTTTTTCTCATATTTCTCAGTAGTGGGACTATAATTTCTACAATCTCTCTTAGTGCGCTCTTTTGTATTGTTACTTACAAAAAACAAAAAAAGATTTAATGCAGGATTCTGATTGAAACTATATGTACTTTCAACTTCTTAAAAACCACACAAGAAAACTGTTATTATCATAATATGCATTAAGAACAATGTTTAAGAACTGCAAAAACAGACTGTTTTTCACTTTGTTGCTGGGTCTCTAAAAAAATATGTATGTGTTCTCAAGAATGGATTAGGCTGTGTACAAACAGTTGTGCAGTCTTTCCATCCTAACCATTGCATGTAACTACTGATGCTTTTAATTCTCCTTAATGAGGTAAGGGAGTTGGTAGAAAATAGCTTATGCATAAAAAATTGTTAGAGGATGAGAAATTCATCTTTGAGCAAGATGACAGCATTAAACACAAAAAATTCCAATCATTTAATGCAGGTGTGCTAGAGCACATACATAAAGGACAGTGGGTCCCACGGATAGAGTTTGGTCTACACAGCCCACAGAGAAAAACACAAAGTTATTTGGGAACAGCTTCAAATAGTAGAAAAGCTTTTCTTCTTCCAAATATAACTTTGCAACAACTTAAATGCTAAATCAAACCGGTGACATTGTTCTTAGATGCATAAAACATTCAAACTTTATGATCCATTAATCATCACAAAAGTGTAAAACATAAGAATAAAAAATAACTGTTTGATAAACTGAACCACACAAAACAAAAACCATATGTATATAACATTATAAAACAACATGATTTCCTTTTTTGGGTTGAACAACTTCCTTTTTATTCCTCCTTTTCAACCTAAAAGTTAAAATAAAGGAAAATTATTTGTTTGTTGAAGGAACATCGGAGAAACATCAGATTTTTCTTTAATGGTTGTAAAAGATAGGACATACCAAATCTTACTGAGAAAAACCAGAGAGGAAAATATGACTACTCCGGCAATAAACAGAGCGGAAAAAAGATACAAGAGGAAACCTAAAAAAAAAGGGAAGACTTCAATTTGGACTTCCTAATATATAGACGTCTAAATATTAGTATTCAGAATTAGTAAAGAGGATTAAATATCAAAAAGTGACTTACCATATGACCACATGTAAACCTGCTCAGATTCATTGATTTCAGGTGCTGTTGAAGGGCCATTGGTGCTTTCCACTAATTTGACTGGAAAACAAATATATATATTAAAAAATCATCTAATTAGTTAAAACTATTGTTTGAATGGCTTCAAAGAACTTAAAACTCTACTTACTGAAATGGAGTCTGTTATGAAACACTTCAAGAATCATGTTGCACATCCGTAAATGATCACTGTGCACTCCTTTGCATGTGCAAGGATGGTGAAGAACTGTACCCAGAGTAGCCAGGAAGGCCTTTTTACAGTCAGAATTTGCACCAAGAATAAGAGCTGGATCCTTTAGAGTAAAACACTCATTTTCTTGGAGATTTCTCTCACTGCATAGTGTTTCATCATGGTTCCAACATTTAACTTGGAGGGTTTTTAAGAGGTTTCTGATGAATCAGAGAGAAAAGAAAAGTCATAGAGAAACCGTATGTTAGCAGCAATTCTACGATCTTAACTATTATGCTGCTCTAAGAAGGGAAATTAGTTGATTTCTCTCCTGGCAGAACACAGAACATTACTGAAGATTCATCCTTGCAGCGTTAACTTCTCCTTAAAGATGGAAATAACAAATTAAAGTACAAAATGATAAATCACAGCTTTCAAAAAATCTAATAATTTATTTTCTATACATGCTTTACCCTGGAGTTGCATGGTCACAGGTGGCTAGGGGCAATTCCAGTTATTACCGCAGAAGCTGATCTTCAAAGCAAAAGCAATATGTTACTGTATACACTGAGCTCAGCTGTGTGCCAATTTTTTTTTTTTACATATGTGCCTTCATGAAAATGCAGATCAAATTTTAATGACCACACCTAACAAATGTATGGGTGAATGATTTGCAAATGTAAATTCTTACCACACTAAAAGCAATTTTTAAAACATAAACGGACTGTGGCCTCAGTTTTTGCTTCTCTATTTGATATGTTTGAAAGTCAGGTGCAAACTCTCACATGAAAACTTTTACAGTGATTGTGGCCACAGGAAGGGATTGGTACAATCACAGATGATGGAGAGAGTACGGCTGCAAGGTTTACTGGTGTCTCTAAAACGCGTACATGTAAGAGTCTGTGTGTGCTTATTTGTGTGCCTCTGTGTTGCCTTGTGACAGACCTGCGACCTGTCCAGGGTGTACCCCATCCTTCGCCCAGAGACTAATGGAAAAAGGCACCAGCCCCACCGCAACAACATTTAAGAGAAACAAATGCTATCACAGATCTACAATTATGTGTATTGTTAAATACACATCGCTTTTAATATGACATAGAGAATGTAGATAATGTGTTTCTTATAACTGAATCACAAAATAAAATGAACATCATGGTTACCGAGAAGAAATGGCTGACTCCCCTGATATGGATGTCAACCTCTAAAAAGAAAAATACGTAATTGTTAAGTGGCAATATTCTATATTTGCAAAGCATTTAATTGAATATTTAATCGAATTTAATTAATTGAAAACAAAAATACTCTATTTAACCCAAAGGGATATTAAATTATAGCATAACATAGGCTTTCATTTAGTAATACTTCATTTATTATTGTAATTTATTAACTAGTAATAATATCAGGCATTGTCTACAATAGTTCTGACAGCCAGGAAATACACTGTATTGACATTTAATTCATACCACATAAATACAAGGCATGCAAAAATTAGAGTGACAAAGAAAATAAGGAAGATATTAATTTACAAATTATTAAGTGTTGTTTTAAGATAGCATTGACCTAACAACAATACATGAATGTATTACTAAATTGGGAGATATGTTTGCATCTATAATGTCACATTATACCACCCATTATATCCCTGTTGCATATAAATTCATTAAAATCCCAAAAAATGATATTAGAAATGTTCTTACTACAGCAACAAAGAGGTTGTTTTTTTTTATAACATAAGTACTGTATTAGAAACATCAAAGATTCAATTCACATTGCTAACATCTGGAGTACAAAGCAGGATATAATTATCTGACTGGATGGAAATATTAAAACCCAGCCTCCCTCTAGTGATCTGGCCAAAAAAGCTGAACATTTAGTGTTATGTCACTGCCATCTACTTGTGAAAGAGCAATAAACAGAAAACTGAAAAGGTTCTGCATGTGTGCTACTCAACCGTTGCGACACACAAAAAGAGAAAGCGCCCGTTTTAGTCTCGAATTGCACAAAAGACCTAATAATCCTCATCACCTATCACAGATAGCTGGTTGTCAAGTCAACCACTTTATCTCACTGATTTTCTACTTCCAACAATCGGGGCTGTCACTTCCTTGCTTGAAATATTACTATTAAAAGCCCATTTTTCTATCCTCGAAAGAGAGGATCATCAAAATGGCATCTTTAAAATGTTTTTAACAATAGTAATCATCTTGGCTTTCTGCAAAGGAATGAACAAAGCTTTCCGATTGATTCTATCATTTTCACAGTCAAAGTGATACCTAAGAGCCTGGCTATAGATCACAGTAGTTAACCTCTCCTTTTTCTGTCTACTCACTCACATGTTTTAGAGCCTCTTACCGGCAGGTCAGCCTAAGTCAACAAACTTATTGTCTTCAGTCAATCTTTACTGCTTTATGTTAGATTCTTTGGTATGAAAACCAAAGATGCCATTAGATTTCTTCCTTGTTGTTTATAACAAGTGGTTGACTGCCATCTTCTTTAATCTCTTCTTATTTTAATTTCTGCTGCTCGATCCTCATTACCTTAGGTAATTTTACTGCCTATCTCATTAGTTGCCAATGAGAGGATCCACAAAATATTGCTTCTAGATCTATTGTTTCCTGACAGGTAATTTGCATTTCAGATTGGGGTTTTTTTCCCAGGTTCTAGATTTTTTAATAAGACTAGCTGGTGTCCATCCATATATTATTCCCGTTATCACCATTATTATAGGCACTTTTTTATTGTAGAACTGAGAACAACATACCTGCATTTACTGTCCTGAACGCACTGAGTGAGCCTTTCTTGGCAGATTCTCATCTCTGCTCCACATGCCCCACTCTGGAGACCGGTTTTCATGAGCAGACAACTCTGATCTGAATCATTACATTCGCACATCACCAACATCTCGGCAGACTGTAGGGGCATGCCTCCATAGAACTGCTGGATTTCCTGTCGACATCTCCCGCTGTCACAGTGATCAGTCATGCATGCCTGAAGAACAGGTGTGAGGTGCCTGTTGCAAACAGACTCACTCACGCAAAGACCAATTCGGTCCACACATGATCCAGAACGATCATACACTGCAAGAAGAAAATTATGTGCAATTAACCAACAACAGGGGAAATATGTGATGATTGTAAAATAATATTTCCAGAAGACTTGTTAATATCAAATTGACACCAGATCTCTCTAATGATCCGAGTATATGTCGAACACCATCCCAGCTGAGTACATGCGTCATTTTAAATAAAAGGACAAATGTATTTCTAAAATGTTGATCCTTAAATGAATGGAATTTATATATACTGTATATAAGCAATGTAAACACCACATGCATCACATACAACTTAACTAAACATTTATCATGAGTAAAAAGAATTAAAATAAAGATTGTTTAAAAAAAAAAAAGTCCACCTGCAGCCTATTTCATAAAGACCTTGAAATATCAAGAAATGTGTCTCAGTGAAAAAGATGAGCAATGTACTCAATAACACTGACTCCTATCATTTTTCACAGAATAAGACTCCACAGAAGAAAAAAAGCTAGTTTACTGTTCATGGCAAACATTTAGAGAAATTCAGAATGGACAAAATTAAACTCAACTGTTGTCAACGCAGATACCATAAATAGGGAGAAGTACTGTAAATCACCTGAAAAGCAGTATATTAATATAATATGGGGATATAGTATATAGGCCAAGTACACTTTGCATTGTTAAGGAAAGGAAAAACAGAAAAAATGAACTGAGGAATTATTAAGAGTGTTGATAATTCTATGGTTTTAAATAGATGAAATAAAAGTGGAGCTGCACTGTGGTCCAGTGGGTAGAACTTTAGCCAAGTTCGATTCCCAGCCCGGGGTCTTTCTGGATGGAGTTCTTCCCATGTTCTCCAAATGCATGTGTGGGTTTTCAACAAGTACTCCAACTTCCAAAAATATGACTGTTAGGTTAATTGTCAACACTAAATTCCCCTTAGGTGTGAATGTGTGTGCATGGTTGTACATCTTTGTGTGTCTCCGTGTTGCCCTGTGACAGACTCGCACCTGTCCAGGGTGTACCCCACCTTACGTTTATAGTCTGCCGGAGATAGGGATTGGCCCCACTGTGACCCTGACAGAACAAGCTGGAAAAGGTGGATGGAAATAAAGCTGCTTATACATGTTGAACAATCCTATCTTCTAAAAACACTTGAGAAGTGTTATCACTATCCAAAAAACATCCTTAAATGTTTAAAAAACATCAGCAGAACGGACTCTGAAAAGACAAGAATTGTGAGATATTTTGCGGAGGGACGCATTAGTCTTGAAATTGTCAAGCTTTTGAAGCAGGATCACAGAACAATCAAGCATTTCATGCGAAGAGCCAACGGGGTGCAAGAAGCGTGTTGAAAAAAAAGGCTAAAAATAACTGTCCATGAATTGAGGGAAATTAAGCATGAAGATGCCATTTGCCACCAGTTTGCCGTATTTCAGAGCTGCAATGTTACTGCAGTATCAAGGTGGGACATGGCCAAGGTAA
>JAUZNJ010010389.1:0-17947 GCA_034780135.1 Jordanella pulchra
TTGTTAAAGAAATGAGGAGTTACTCATTGCATCAGCTGGGGTTAAATAACTTGTTGCCAGCTGAAAGATAATCACCTCTGCAGCACTTATCCAATAGGAGGCTTGGACCTATTTGCTTAGTTAAATCCAGGTGGCGACTTTTATTTTGGCAGGCAGTGTTTAGGCAAGCTGATAGAAACGCTCCACTTCTGTTTCCATTTAATGTAACCCACTGATTAATAACACAAGTTAGTTGTTGTCATATCTATTGTATTGATAACTATTCTCCATTTAATTAATATCCCTCGATCAAGCCTTTCCCAACGTTGTACACTACAAAACGAGGAATAAAAGTATGTTTGATTTGTGCCAATTTCACATCGCCCTGGTGTTTTGCTGAAAATGTCTATTTTTCTACAACTTTTTCAAAGGCCTCTCTTCAGTGAACATATCTGTCTTACTTGTGTGCTTTGAATTTGGATCTGTATCTCCACCTTTTCTGCTGGAAAAAAAATCTTGTATCTTGCTTGAAACTGTTTTCTGGTCAGTGCACCTCACCTGGTAAACCGAGAATAGCTGTTCTAGTAGAGCTAGTAGAAAACATGGAGAATGTTCAGGCAGAATTATCTGAGTAAATCAAATTGGTTTTTAAAGACAACTTGAAAGTTGTATAAGGCTTTTTAATTGATGAAGAAGAAGCCCAGCTATATTTTATTAGCTTTCTAATGCTAAAGTATCCCACAATGCACCACATTCCTAGCTAGGGGGAGGCACTTTTTCCTACAATTGCAGCAAACACCTGGTTGCTGTGTTAGAGAAAGGAACACCTTTACACCATAAGCAAACCACTTTAGTTTGTTTGGAACAATAATAAGATTGTTTAGAGGAGGTGATCTGTGTACGACTGTTTTAGTCTGTGCTTTAGTTTGATGGTTGCGTTTACATCTATACAAACAAGCCACACCAAAAGGGGGAAACTAGTTTGTTTTAAAACCGACGAAGAAAACCTCAGGTGTGAAAACACTCTAGCATTGAGAATCTCAGCAACAAAACATCCAAAAGGGTAAATATGTTAAAAAGCAAGTAGGATTTGTTATAATATGGGCCTGTCTGTCTTATAAAAAACTCTGAAAACTATACTAGAAGCTAATAAAGTGTCCAGAGGAAAAATGTATCTTAACTTTTTACCACTGAATAAATAAAAGTTGAATTTATTGTTATTTTTAATGTGTATTATGCTGCTGCAACCAGTAGTTACATTTTTGGGCAGGTTTTCTATGAGTTACCATCCATTAAATTAAGATATCTTCCAAGTCTAAGAAAGACGACAGTTCAGGTTAAAGGACGCATCATAGCAAACAGCTCAGATGAAATGAATACGTAACTAGTGGAGCTAACTTTAGCTGACTGTGCAGTAAATGAGGGTTCAGATAGTTCGCAAAACCCACAACTGCTCAAAAAACATCAGCAAAAAAATGTAGCTTCATCACAGCTGGTGTATATTTATAGAGGTTGTTAAACAGGGGTTATAGCACCCCTCCCATGATGTATCACACACACTGAACCATTACAGGGAAATTTTACTTCCTCTTCTGGGGAAAAACAGACTGCTTGGTTATTGTCAACCTGTGAGGATCCTCAGGCACAGATGCAAACAGATTGTGACTCCTGGCTTTGTTCTCATGTTTGAACAGGTCTGCTTTATAGTCGCCTGATCCTCTTTGTGTTAAATGTGTGCAGGACTGTCAGGAAAAGAAGATCTGTGTAAATCATGTTAAGGTGCCTGCATCTAGCCCCACACTGCCCTCATGTGGTCACCCCCCCACAGAAGCCTCATTCATTTTGAAATTATTTTTTTAGTCCAAACTAATCAAAAGGAGGTAGTCAGAGAGACGGGGGGTTTCCTTTGGAGTCTCTATGTAAAACACACTATTTTAGAATGAAGAACATTAAGCTTTTCAATGAAATTTCAGTAAACCAGCATCTTCAAACAGAACTGGTCTATAGCAAGTTCTAAAGAAAAAAGATTTACCTTTTACATCAAGTTAAGAAGCAACAGTGAATAAATAATGTTTACCAAAGGATAGGAAGTAATAATTTAAAAGCTGTGTGTAAAAAAAAATGAAGTACTGGCCCCATCACAGCATCTAATTCCAGACTTTGACTAGGCCACTGCAATGTGTTGATTCTTCTCTTCTTCAGGTGTTTTGTTTTAGACTTCCTGCTTGTTTTGGTATGCAGAATAATCAGTTGTTGACTCAACGAGCGGAGCGGGTCCAGATCTCTTAAATAAGATATTTGGATTTGTCTCTGCAGCATCCTCAGATCCAAAAAGAGTCTCAGTACATCAAATATCTTTGCTGCGATGATGCTTGGACCATGAACCTGTGGGTGACCGGGATTAGGATCGCTAAGGTGAAAATCGGATGAACACTTCATTTAAAAACATGTCATAAATTAACATTCAGGTAATTCACCACAATGATTCATCTCTTTTTTCCAGTACGGCGCATCACTATATGAGAACTTCAAAACAGCAGAGAGGAAGGCTGCTGTCAGCTCTGCTATTTGGACAAACCGTAGCACTACATCCAGCTCTGGTCCGTCAACACCGTCACCAACCATCAAAGGTCGGATGGCGCACAATCCTCCGCTTTATTTATCTGGGACTTTACTTCAAACCTCTTCTGGTTCTAAAAAACGTTTTTTCCCCTGCAGCCAAAACACCAACTCAGGCCAACGGTCACGCTCCAAAAACGCAAACAGGACCTCCTCACCTGGTAAACCTTCGAAATAAAGCTTTTTTGTTGGTTTTCCTTTGCTTCCTTCTTCTGTCCACCCTTCTAGCCTCCCTCTAAGTTTTAAAGCCTAACATTTTTTTCCATATTGAAATATTGTGCGGATATTTTAAATATTGACTAAAAATACATGAAAACACAGAACTTTTGTTTGGAAAAAACATAAATTAAGCATTAAGAGATTTTTAAAAGGCTAGTTAATGAGGAGTAAAGTAAGACATAATAACAATACGTGGCAGTTTGAGGATATATTTTTCGCTATATATATTATTTTTAGGCTTTAGTGGCCTTAATTTTTGTTCATTTTTTAAAAGCAGGCAAACAGGAAGTAGAGAGCGGAAAGATATGCAGCAAAGGTTAGCAGGCCAGGACTCGAACCTTTGAAGGCCACTTACATGACTCACTCCCCTGGACCACCACTGCCCCCCTGGTCTGTAATTTCAGAAAACGAACCATTAATGCCATAGCTGTTTTTTCTGTTGGGGTGGTTCGAGTGTTCAGTGCTGGAAGATTTGTTCTCCTTTATTTCATTTTTGTACATGCTGTGTTTGTGGTTAAGGGTCAAAATTAGATTTTAAAGCAAAAAACGCTGTGACACGATGCGAACGATTGGCAGACGACTCGGTCCTGCTGCAGTTGGTAGGGGAGGATGTAATGAGTGCTTTTCCAGTCGGATGCAGGTGCAGAGTACTCGACAGAAGCTCCAGTATTTGCTGGTTAAATTAGGTTTCCAGAACTAAATTACCCCCATTGAGGTTGAAGTGCATCCTAGTGCTTGCCCCCCCCCCACTGCTTATATTCTATAATTATTCATTCCCTTGTTTTTCAGGACATTGGTAATCTCCCACCTCCACCACTGAACGAGATCCTCCCTCCACCTCCCCCCGACCCCGTCCTTCCTCCTCCACCTCCCGCCGACCCCGTCCTTCCTCCTCCTCCACCGTCGCTGACCTCCAAGCCCTCGCCACATCAACAGCGGTCCATCAACTTCCCTCCACCCCCTCCTTCCATGGACAGCCTCCCTCCTCCTCCTCCGCCTCCACCCATGGACAACTCAGAAGATCCTCCAGACTTCCTTCCTCCCCCTCCTCCGCCTACCGGCTACCATTCAATGCCTCCTCCTCCTCCTTCACATCCGGCTAGTTTTGGTGGAAATCCGACCCGTTCTCTTCCTCATCCACCTCCAGAACCAGAATCTCTACCGCCGCCTCCACCTGATCCAGTGATCGTAGCACCAGGAGCTCCTCCCCCACCTCCACCTCCTCCTCCTGCTCCAGTTGCAACTCCACGAGCCGCTGCACAGCCCAGAAAGATGCCTCCAGCTCCTCCAAAGAGGACAACACCAACGCTTCAAGGAGGAGGCGGTGGGGACTTCATGTCAGAACTGATGTCAGCTATGAAGAAGCGTACTGATAATTAGCTTCAGCTGCAACGGGGAGGAAATAAAAGTCTTTATTCCATATAACCACCTCTGGAAAGAATCATCCATTCACTGTACTTTTCCTGAACATTATTTTATTTTAATAATTATTTGAAGTGAATCTTTAAAGGCTCAGTGTGTGTTTTAATAGAGCACAATGTAATCTTAAAGCTTTCCCCACACTTTACAGATACGTTTATGTAAAGACATGTATATAAGTTTGAATTACAGGACTGTAAATATTAAAGAAAGATAATATTGTTACAGTCATGACCAAAGGCTTTGGAAGTTTTACAAACTTTGCAATGTTAGTTCTGGTGTTGACATTTCCCTGTTATTACAGTATTTTGATAAGGGGGGGGGGGCATCCAATGATTTACTGCAAAAATGTTAATAAATTTATAAGTCGATAGCAAAATAAGTATTTTCCTCTGCTTTTCCATAAATCAAAGCATCGATCTAAAGAACAGACCAGCTGCTACAAAAAGGGAAGTGAACGTTTTGGTGAGATATTGTTTTACTTAGGATAAGAACTGTTTAAAGAATCAGTGATTACATCCAGTCAGTGAAAGGCCTAGTTGGGCTAATCCTCTAACAGCACAACTTTTTTCTTTAGCGGATGAAGACTTTTTGCTAACTGGACACTATTAGCAAACTGCTTAACTTCTATTAAACTATATCTCCAACTAAATAATTTTTTTCCAACTTTTAAGTCTGCTAACCATCTTAACATGTCGGTTCCTTGCTGTTAAGGGCATGTCTTGAAGACTTGGTTAGAGGCACACGGCGTTCACACATTGCAACAAGTCGGGTGCAGCAGCTGCTAGCTAAAACTTGCTATTAGCTATGTGTACACGTGGCAAATATTAGCATTTAGTATTTGGCTTCTGCTATTTTTTGGATCTTTAAATCTCTTCAGAACTTTAATGTTAGAAATGCTAATAGTTTAAATATGACCTGACTACATCAGTAAACTGGACCTTAAAGAACTTTAGGGTGCAACGGTTAAACCCTTTATTAGCATGCAGTGACTCCTTTTTCCGACCTGTCTTTGAACGCATCATTAGCATACACATGCTAACATGGAAGTTCAACACGAGACGTGATGCTGAGCAGAGCTGAACTTGAGCATCAGAATATTTAGCAAACCAGCAAGAAGCAAAAAACTTTGCATTTTTTCCCAAACAAACTGTGTACGTTTGCAAACTAGACTTCTTAGTAAAATGATAATGAGGTAAAACATGCTAATATATCAACATTTTAAGCTAGTACAAAGATAATAATTTTAAAGTTTGCTAACTCTGTGACATTACTTGCTGGTTCTTTTATTCTTGGGAAAGTGCTCACAGTTGCTCTCCACATATTCAAAATAAGTCTTTTGATCACAATAGAGAGGAAAGTCAGGGAAGAGAAAGTTAAATGCCACATCTCTTTTTACTGCTTCTCTTCCTAACTCTATCTCTAATTTTGCTTTCCACATTTTCTTATGTGTAATCTAATAATAGAAAGAGCAGAGTCAGGGAGGAGATGGATCAGAGGCCAGCAGCAGAGACCACCATGCAACGTCTGCATAGATGAAGAATAAAAATAGCTGAGAAAAAGAAACATATGAGACAATATTCATTTTGATGTTAAATTTATCTGAAATTTTTACTTTTACTCTGATAATACTATTCTAAACATTTGCTTTCCATGTTTTTTAATGTTTATTGCCATAATAATGTAAAATCAGGAGGAGACCAGCAGCAGGGAGAATGATGTGGGGTCTTTACAGGTAAAGAGAAATTAGAACTTCCTGAGAATATCTATTGCAGGGAATAACTAGGCAGGTATTAGGAAAAGGATTTTACAGGAAAGTTGAAATTTAATGCGAGAGACTGATAAATGACTCAGAAAAATGTGTCCCCTCACAGCATGAAAAAGAAACGTGTCCTTTTACTGTGACACATGACAGTTTGCAGGAATATGAACATGATTTTATTCTCAAACAACAGATCAATTCATAGAAAATCACTGCAGTACAAAACATAATCTTTCTTGCAGATAGTTTTAGTGATTGTTTGCTGCAATACTCCCTAAATCATCAGCAGTTATAGGCAGCTCTGCAATGCATATCCATTATTTAAGCGAAACATAAAATTGGTTTTGACCAAAGTCAACAAATAGAATTAGATAAATATATCACAGTATATATCCATCAAACTGTGTTTCACATTTTGAGCTGAATTGCAGAGGTTAACTTCCTTTTTCAGTAGCCTTCTAATTTATTTAGGAGTTTTTGTTTTTCTCGATTCAACTCAAGATGAACAGCTGACCTTTAACCTACTCGCCCACAGAGGAGGCCTTGCTGCATAGCCTGCCTTCTCTGCAGAGTCTTGTGTAACAAATGGCGATGAAAGGATGTGGTGCAGCAGCTCCACCTAGTGGCACACCAGAAAATGACAGCATTAGGGCGTTGCAGATGGCTGCTTTTAGAGACCAGCTTCAGATGATTACCTCTGAAAAATCATTCTGCTCGGCTTTCCTGATGGCAGATTCTGCCATCCAGTTCCTCAACACATATCTGGGATTCACACCTGCAGAGTGTAAACATGTGACACATTCCTGTTGTGCATCAGTCATGCTTCAATGTGAATGTTTAGAGACTCACCTTTCATCCGCTGCTGACGAAGCAGATCACTTTCCCTCTGTGGCCTGGCCAGAAGCAGAGGAAAGGTTTCTCATTGTTTTCTCACAATTTTTTAAAGCCGGACACGACGTCTTACCTGTTTAGCCGGTGCAGGTACATGATGAGCCAATCGGAAAACAGCTTGTGTGATGACAGGTCTTCAAGAGCCCATGTCTAACACAAAAAATATATATTTTAGAGAATATGGCTTTTAATTATGATGGGTTTGATATTTCCACTGTATCCTGATTCAAATAAGAAATAAACAGTTATGTTTTGTGGTGCTAAGAGATGCCAAATTGATCTTAATTCTTAAAATGTGAAAAGTAAATTCAGTCTTCCTCGTTTGTACCTGTGTGAGGTTCCTGGTGCGAAGCTGATGAAATGAAGCTTCACTAAGCTGCCTGAACGTCATGGTGAAGTCGGACCTGGTGTCCTCCATCATCTAAAGTCACATGAAACTTATTAGAGACATAAAACACTCGTTTAGGATTATCATACAAGGTCAGTTTCTGAAGGACATGCCTTAAGCAACAAGACAATAAGGTGGTCATCTTCCTCCTCCTCACCGAGAAGCCCCAGTTTGGCTTTAAATAACTGGTGAATCCTGAAACAGACAAGATGAAATAGCCTTGATATATCAAGGTACTGCTGTGTCCTAGATGTTGCATGAAGGTGGATATGTTGAAATCCCAGCATTAGGAAAATTTAGAAGGTGAGAAAAAATATCTAAAGCGAAATAAATTCAAAGGAGAAAAAAGTACGTTTTTATTCAGAGAAAATCATGAAATCCTAAAAAATAACAGACAAAAGAAGATAGAATGAAGGGAGACAAAGGGGGTGAAATAAATAAAACAAGAAAAAAAGCAAAATAGAAAATAAAAAAAACATGCAAAAAAAGAAAAATATAACATTTAACAAAAAAGATAAAACTAAAATAAACAATTGAAAAACTACATAAAACATTCTAGTATAAAAAATAAAAACATTGATGAAACTATCAATGAATAAAGTGAACTAAATAACACATTATAAAAACCACAAGAGGACAAAGCAAACACGCTCATTCTCATCTTGCTATATGTGTTAAAACCCCTTGATTTCCACTCATTTTTAACTATTCTATACCTTCACATTGAAAATAACCCTAAACCAGGGGTGTCAAACTCAAGTCTTCGGGGGCCGGAGTCCTGGAGGTTTGATATCTGTCACTGATCCAACACACTTCAACCAAATGGCTGAAATATCGCCTCAGTATGAAGCTAAGCATATGATAAGTACATCAGCATGTGTTGTACAGAAAACACATGAAGAAATCTAGTTTTTTTGTACATATCCTGTGATGCAAAGGATTGTGGGCAACCATATATCTCCTAGCAGGGGGCTAGGAGAGTCAGAAGGTCTCTATGCTAACTGGTGCTTCCTCTTCCTAGCTCCTTTATTACTGCCAGGTATTCAGATCATAATAATCATGGCGACTGCTGATAGATTTCTGCTCTGGCTTTAGTGTCCTCCTCACCGATTTGCTGTTTTCAGAAGAAGGCGGGTTCTCTGAAAGTGGCCCCAATTATCTGATTCGGGTGTGTTAAATCAAAGACGACTAGAAGTTGCAGAACTTCAATCCTTGAGGACTGAAGTTTAACACATGTGCCCTGAAGCTGAACAGAACCAGAGCATATCTAACCCTAAGCTCAACCCAAACTCAATTTACACCCAAAAAAAAAGGAACCAGCAACACATCCTTCCTTTGAAACAAATGGTCCTCAGTTTAATGGTGAATCTGGTACAATGGTCCTCACTCTGATGCCAAAAACGGGAGTAATAACACCAAATAAATCGAATGAAACAAAAGAAAACCCATCATTGTCAGGAGATCCTCAGACAGTTGTCACACGGAGGAAGAGGAGAACCTTGGACCTAGAGCTCACCTCATCCTGTAAATGTCAGGATATCCTTTCAGAATAACTTTGGCCCTACAGTGATAAAAACAAAAATTAAGCTTCAGTTTAATGTGTAAAAAGCAAAAGACAGACAATACAAATACATTTAAAAAAAAGATTTTTCCACAGCATTTTACTGTCTTACTTTGTGATATTTCTTCCTGTCTGTTCTATTAGGTATAACACATGAGCTTTTGAATTCAACCATTTGTTATTGACATAATACAGAATTAAAAGCTAAACTGATGACTGCGATCAACAGAATGAAGCCGTTAACACTTCCTCCGCTGTGCTTCCATGTGATCAAACAAAGCCGAGTTTCATCCTTCGGCCTTTGATCCGACACCTGAACCAGTCAGTCACAAATGCTGCTGAATGTCTTTCCACTAAAACACACAAGTTGAAGTTCACTTTACTAACTGCCCGGCCCATTTTAGGATGAATTGTTTTATTTAGTTTAACACCCCTCAGCTTTTTTACACGCCTCCCTGCCACTTCTCTCTCTTAAACCCTCAACATTTAGGTTAGTTTTGGTTTTACTGGTATTATTTTTATTACAAACAATGCAAGCGAATGTCTTCTGCCGCCATATTTTCATGCAGGCGGGTATAATCTCGATGCCATAGGCTGATTTTCCTACTTTTTACCAATCTGACTGAATGATCGCCTCGAAGGTACGCGTGTCGTGAATTGGCGTCATATAAATGAATTTATATTTAGCTTTAAATCTGTACAGTTCATGTCTGTGTTTGTTTTTAGGAGCTTTATAGATGAAATTGGAGTGGATCCGATAGCTAACTGCTGTCCCTTCTGAACGCGACAGATGTGAGAAGCTTTCTGGACACAAAGATATAGAAAGGATACAAAAGTTTAAAAAAAATTATTAAACACGACTCACTCGGAGCAGAAGCGTTTCTGAAACGTTCTTACCGTTTCCTCTGTTGGTGTGTGAGCACAGGACTCAGGGCCACCAAGAGCTTCTCTAGGTTGAACAAGCCGACTTCAGCCTGAGCTCCTATTCTGTATCTGCCTTCATCATCAGATGAATTGGGAACAAAATCTGTGAAGCAAAAGTTTAATCAGAAGGATGATCTTATATTTTATTAGAAAAAGATCGTTTGTGTTGTACGCACTGGGGTCATAGGAGTCCATGAAGCCAAACGGTCCGTAGTCAATGGTGACGGACAGAAGGCTGAAATTATCGGTGTTGCAAACCCCTGTGATAGTGGCGCAGATTTAGCAGGTTATTGAAACAAACCAAGAGCGCAGAAGAGCTTCTCACCATGAGCAAACCCCAGGGAGATCCACTGAGCGATCAGCTGGGCTGTTTCAGTCACAACCGTCGAATAAAACACCTGAAAGGACAAAGAGCGGCAAAGCTAGAGTCCAAGAGTAATCACAAATATCCAACACGGAGCAGATCTCTTCAGCTCACCAAATATCTATCCGGGTCATCCCGAGGGATCCAGGAAAAATGTTCCCCAATAACAAAGTTTAGCAGCTTTCTAGATTTGAATCGTTAAAAAGGTAAGAAAATTTTAAAAAAAGAAAGAAAGAAAAATCAATTGGCACAATGAAGCGGACTGACTCACTTCAAAATATGGATTTCTCCGCTTTCAGCCAGAATTTCCAAGGATCCGATTCGGAACCAGGACTTGGCCAACCGGAGCACAACAGCTGCTGCTCAGAGGAGAGAGAAGAGGAAGATCAGGAGTCAGCAGCACATCAACCAGCAGCGTCTGGGATCCATTCACAGTACCTCTCTCTGTTTTCACATTTCCGTTATAGAACTGATCCCTCAGCACCGGTTCTTCACTAACGATCAGGCTGAAACAGAACCAAAGGTGATCAGTGGAGTCATCAGACACTTTGAAATAACAAATCTTTCTCTGAATAAGAAGGATCGATCTGTTAGAAGATGAGTCTGTTGTGGGAGCCCCCTAGTGGTGTGAATGCTAAACAGCTTGTTTTTGTTTTCTAGAACAACTGAGCTGATCATAAACAGCTGCTTAAACCCAAAGCAGATTAAATGAAGGTTTATGGGATGGAGGTTCTAGTCGTTGTTCTAACCTGGCCGCCCTGCTTGTGGGAACCCCCAGGGAGTGCATGGCCTCGCTGCACAGGAACTCCCTGACCGAGGAGCGGATCACAGCTCGGCCATCTCCAGACCTGCCATGGGATTAAAGACAGCGTTCTTCACTGGCTTATTCTACATACATCTAACAGTACACATGCTTTCAAAAACATTTCAGTTTTTTTTTTTCTTTTGTCATTAAAAGTTTAATGAGGAAATGATTCAGAAATGAAAGCAGAGCTAAATTAGTGGAACAGAAAGTAATTTATGAGGAAAAACACCTTTCAAGCTAAAGCTTGTCTAACAGGTTCTGCCATCTCTGACATCAGTCTAAGGAATGATGAATCATCACCACTAACATGTTGGCTGGAGTTTCATGCACATTCAGCTCATTTGATAAACATCTTCATGAGATGAACCTTCAATGTTTCAATCTGATCCTTGATGGCTGGGCTGCTGACTTTCATCTGATTATTCTCTTATTTAAAGATAACACTTGTTTGCTTCTCAATCTGTAGCACCTTAAAAATACGACTGGGGAATAAATTTCTGACAGATTCCCCTCAAACGTCCTCTGATACGACTTTATTGCAGAACTTTCTGTGGTGAAGCTTCCCCAAACCAACACACTTCCGCCTCCATGCTTCACTGATCTTAAGGGATTATTTTCCTAAAAAGCTTTGTTGGTTTCTAACAAACATATCATCTAATTCAGCTTTAGACTCATCCGACCATCCTTATTCCAACAGCCCTGCACTTTTCTTTGGCAAACTTTAATCAGATCTTAGTATTTCTCTTAGAGAGTAAAGATTTCCTCTATGATCACCACTGATGACATGCAAACCTTTGCAGCTTCTTTCTAATTGATTTTACATTAACAACATGGGTTTAATTCAGAGCTGTAACAGTTAATATTGATAATCAGTTATTAACTGGTTAGCAGGTGTGTTTTATTGCAGCAATTGATTTAAATGAAGTGACTTTGGGAGTCCTGGTTAGAATATAATTACAGACAGAGAAGGTTTTCTATTTTAAATGCAAACTGTGTATATATGTTGTTCTGTTTGGGCTAAATTATTGCTCTAAGTTGGTTCTTTCAGCGAATGGTAGGTTTAAGAGTCTTTATACTCAAATGAACAATAAATCAAACACTAAAATAGTTAACGATTATTTCACTAATAGATAAACCATTACTAAGCCTTTTTATTGCTTTAGTTTCACTGGCTATTATTATTTTGATGTTTACTTTAACTTTAAGTGTCCAAATAAAACGTCTAAGACTGAAAAAGGATAAAACTATTGTCATGCTGTTTTTATCACATTCCTCTGATGTCACACACCCATGTGTGATTTGTCATTTAATGGGATTAAATGTACACTCTAAATTAACTCACACTTTAATTAATTGCTTCAACTGGTATCAATTGAATCAAGTTGAATAAACTTCATAAATGAAGTTGGGCAAATCTAATTCTATCACTTGTTACCAATTAAAGCCAATGGTTTAAGTTGGAGGTGTATTCTCTTATTAGAATGTGGGGGGTGTTTGGATTGATTCCTGAACAGACGCTTATTTTTTCTAAATGAAACATTTAATGCAGTTCATTGGATTTCTCAGCATTGTGAAAATAATCCTTATATTAAATATATGAAAAACTTACAGGCGTTTTCTCAACTCTAAAACAAATATCCACTGGACTAGAAATAGAAAGTTTCCTTGTTTCCAAATCTAACACAGTTTTTTTTCTTCCAAAATAAAGTAAGACACCTAAATAAAATAGATTCCCACTGTTAAGATGTAGATTTTAAACTAATATCTAGTTTTGGACATTGCTTGAAAAACATCACTTCTTTTGCCTCTTCATAAAAAGAGAAAATGAGAGACTTCCATGCATAATATAAGAAATGAATGAGATAAAAATACAAAGAAATGAGGGCTAAATCAAAACTATTGAACAGGACTGTATCAATATATCAAGAAAAATATAATTAATAATCATAATAACAATAACCTTGAATATGGAGTTTTCCCAGATCCTTTAAGTTGAAGCTCCCAGGTTTCTCCCTTCCTGTAAAGTTGGACTTGTGTTAAAAATTAAAAGCACAAAGCAACACTTTAAACTTAAATGCAGACAAAGCAAATAAGTTCCTCACCTGTTTAAATACTGACCCAGTAAATGTGCTCGGCCGTCACCCAGCTGTCCTGCCCAGTAGCCAAACTTTGACAGTAAATATTATATCACATTAGAGCTGGTCAACTGTGAGTTTGAATTTCACAAAGAAATCAATAGAAAATGTAAACATGAAGCACCGTAACTCTTTTATAGATTTTAAAATGTGAATAATTTGAAAACTAGCATCATTTTTCTTCAAACGTCCACTACTTTCTGTGTTAATAACATAAAAAACAAATAAAAAGCAAATAAATTTTATTTTGTAAGGTGCTGCAATACAGCTTCCAAACAAAGTAAACACAGAGGGAGATTTGTTTTTTTTTTTATTTGGTTTACCTGATGACCTCCATATCTGTGAGCAAGTGGAACAGAACCAGGAAGCAGTTTGGCTCCACTCGCATAAAGCAGGAAGTCCTCGGACCGCGTCGCCTCCACATCTACATCCAAGATCCCTTCAATGACGTCCTGTTGGAGGCGTTCAGATATAGACATTCATCTGGGATGTTGGAGATTCAAAACATTGTCGCTGTCACCTTGGAAACCGCTGCCAGTCTCAGAGAGCCTCTCAGTGGAGTCGGGTTGGACTTGGAGAACACGCAGTTCTTCACGGTGCGAACAAAGTTGCCATCAATCTCATCCACTGGTAATGCCTCTGCAGGACAGGGAAAGGTGGCGTGAATAAAAACTACCAGCGGCACGGTAAGAAAAAATTAAAATAAACAGGAAAACAAATATTTGTTGTACCAATAAGCTTCGCGCAGGACAACTTGAAGAGCTCCAGGTGCTGAGAGAGATTTGAAACATCCTCTTTCCACCTAATCTGGGCCGGTTCTGCTGACGGGCGGCTGTCTGATGCGGCGCCCTCAACACGGATGCAGTCCGGATCAGAGGTTTGGCAGAACTCCAGGACGTGAACAGGTGTGAAGGTCGATATTATCACAGCAAAGACTAGTGCTGAGTGGGAGCTCCACATTTCCACAGATGGAGACGGTTGGTTGCTCTGTGAATGAAAACAAAAGGCAAACAAACAAACAAAAAACGTTGATATTCTTTAGCTTGAAAAAGATTTAACTTCAGTGGGGAAAAAAATAAAAATTCTTTTCACTTCAAATTTATGAGCATGTCTTACTCTTATATTCACCCCCTCTTTAATGTGAAACCCTAAAAAAAAAAAACTATTGTCCAAATGAACAATGGATCCAACCAACCCCAACAGTGAGACATAAAAGCGGCAGTATCATCCTGGGGGCTGCTTTAACTTAGTAGAAACAGGGAAGCAAATCATGGTTGATGTGGTGATGAAAGGAGCTCTACAAGAAAACCACAATATTCAACCAATCACAAGTTTAATTCCACATGTGATCAAACACAGCAGCAAAAATAAGGTCACAGGACCGTTGGACAACTAAAGCAGACATGCCTACTGAATATAATGTTAAATATAAATGTATCAGAGATCAAATTTCAGAAAATCTCTTTTCCAATGCAGACGGAGAGGAATAAGATCATCCATCTTTCTATATGTCTGTTTAATCTGATTGATTCGTCTCTTTAAAGTGAATATTGATGATATATAAATAAACAGAATTGAATTAAAGCTGAATATCAAATGATATATAATCTACCATGGATAAAAACTCCAATTTAACCAAGTTTAGCTGATTTGTAAACACTGTTCTCCAATGGAAATGTATCTGGAGTCATGTGACACCAGGCCTCAGACAAGCTGTGTGTCTGTAATGTTTTATTTTTAAGATTTTTTGCCATTAAAACGTTGAAAACATTTTATCATTATTTTCCTAGTTTACAACTTGTCCACAATTGTCTCTAATATACAAGAGAAACTAAAGGCTGTAATAAAAAAAAAGGGTCAAAAAAGTGGTTAAAGTATGCAGAGATCAGATTTTATTTCCCTGCATTCTTTTCAAAATCACTAGATTTATCAATGAAATATATCATTATTTTCAAGTCAGCAAATAAATTGCGAAAGTTTCAAAAGATTTAGACGCAAAAGCTGATGTGTGATTGAGGACTTCAGGCAGGACTACTTCAAGGCCTTTTTTAGGATGTGTTTACCACTTATATTGAAAAACTGAGACAATGATTGAGCTCAAAACCTGCAGCAAACTGGAAAAACATTTTGCTTAGGTGCAAACGAGGGATTCAAAATGCGCATTTAGGAGCCTAATATGTGCAGTACCTTCAAAAAATAACATTGATAAATAAAATATCGTTGCGTGTTTATTTTTCAACTATGGTAAATGCTACTAAAACTCACTAACCGCCTTTGTAAACACTGTAGTTTAGTTTAGTCCAAGTTTTCTTGTGGTCATCGAGAGCAATTTATTTAAAAAGATGAATCTGATGCTAACTTCAGCACCCGATTTAACCGCTAGGCTGCTAGTCATAGCCTAAACCATGGTATATTTCCTGGAGATTTACGGATAAAAAATGCACAATTTGTATTCTAAAGACGTATTCTTATTATTCATACAGTGTTTCATAAACAAAACATTAATTGCTTCCTACCTTCATCATCTAGCGCCATCCGGTGACCTATCTTATTGTGAAATGTTGCAAAACTGGTGTTTCCGTTTCCGTTTCCTCATATAACCGGTCCCCTGCACGCTGCGGGGCTGGGCTAACATCATGGCGGGGTCCTGGTGGATGTCCTGCCGGAGGTTCAGTGCAGACTTTACCACCCGTGGTTTATCTGAAACGCTGCGGTGTTTCACAGGAAGGTCCTCGTACTCTTCTGCGTCATCGACGGGCAGGTCGTTCTGGTTCTCCGCACCGGGAAATGAGGTGAGTTTGTACCTGACAGGAAGTGCTGTCGGACCCGGGAAGGTCACAGATTCAGCCCCGGTCCTCCTTCAGTTAAGGTTTTGATCCTCAGGCTAACACTGTTCCTTAAATGGTTTAATGGCTCTAAGAACCCGATTGATATTTGCGAGAATCTCTCAATGAGAAATTATATTTTAGATTTTATCTCCATATTTTAAATTTGATAATCCACAAAAATCCAGACCTTTTAATGAACCTTTAAACCAAGCTGTGACTCCATGATATGTCTGTATTTTTATAATCCAGTTACAATTACCTTCTCATTCATTCATTTAAAGTGGAAACCGACACGGTACTTCAGGGACATCAGGAAAAATAAGTAGGGATTATCTTAGTTATTTTTCAAGACTAATTTCTGATGATCTTTTTAAGGAAGTGCTGATTATTTTTCACTCTCCAAAATCTCTATTTGAATAAAAGTGCATGGATTTCTTTATTGTTCTGTTGATATGCTTTAATACAGAATTGAACTAGCTGATTCTCTCCGGCTGAGAAAATTAAACCTGGTGAAATTATCCATTTAATTTTTTTTTTTACATCAAATAACCTGTAGAATGTCTATGCTTGATCTTTGAGAGCTGTTTGGTTTTTTCCTATTTTGAAAGCTAAACATACAAATAACGTGTTGGTTAAGATGACAGCAGATTTCCTACAGAGTATATTTAACAAGAATAAATAGTATTTTATTGAAAGGTCATGTGATATTTTTACCTAGCTGGACTCGGGGCATAATGGCTCTTTGGATTTAAAAGGTTGCAGACCCCCGTTCTTATATAAATCAACTGTAAAGCATCCCAGGGATAAAATATTTAGAAAAGAACAAATTCTAATGTTATTGAACAGTTTTCTGTTCTGTTCCTGTTTCATGTTTGTGGTTCTGGTTCTGTTTCATACCCAGCCTGTTTGGAACGAAATAAAGCCGAATGTTACAGGAGACGTCGTTCTGATTACGACTGAAACAGTTAATGGGCCAATAAAATAATCAATTTTTAAAAGAAAAAACATATAATTATATTGCATGTAAGATGGAAAAACCTTTTGTTGTCCTTCCTTCTTTAAGGAACCCTTTGTTTTTGATTAATGGACAGATTCATCAATTAGCAGAATAATCACTAGTTGCAGCCTTGGTTCTGATGATGTACAGTAAGATAATATGGGTTTATGACTATAATCAGCGACATCCATCAGCAAGAGGTTTCTGGTTGAAACTTTGGCTCATCTCAGGTAATAATTTGTCATATTTTCAAAAGTTGAAGTAGATCAGAGGCTGATCATAAACAGAATAAATTGTAGTACATTATTTCTGAAAATTCTGTTTTATGTTAGATTTTGGCCTTTTTATGACTCTCCTCCTAGTTTTATTAAAATGAACAGATATGTTGATGTTTTTAGAGCATTGGTACAAAATAGGTAGTTCAGATATTCACTCAGATGCATAAATGATCTACTTCTATCTAACAGAAACACAGCATGTCCCTCCAAAGATAATAATACTTCTTAATGCAAATTAACCGGTGGGAAAACGTTTACATTCAGGATTTTGTTTTTAATCAAAGTAACAGTCGTTTACTGATCTCCCGAAGTAAAAATAAAATGTGTTCTATCTATCAGTTTTATCCGAGTCTGCCTCCATACTGTCTGTTGTCTTTCAGAGAAAGCCACAGATTCCTGCACAGATTCACTCCAAAGCTTCCAACCTTATTCCAGCTGGAATCAGGTGAGGGGTCCTTTCTGGCCACCATGCCTTATTTGTGTTGCTTTTGTATTATTCTGTTGTGTTTAAGGTTGTAAAGTTGATGCTTTCTTCTCTTTGGAGACATCGCTCTAGTTTGCTGTATCCAACACCACAGCCCTGCAGCTGCAGGACAACGCACAGCGACGCAAAGCTGAGGGACCCTTTTACTTTAGCCCAGAAAGACCTGACAAGTTTATATGATGACATCAAAAAGGTGAGCTGCATTTTGCCTCTAGATCAGGGGTGGGCAATCCTGGTCCTCGAGGGCCGGTGTCCTGCAACTCTTAAATGTCTCCCTGGTCCAACACACCTGAA
>JAUZNJ010010400.1:0-17946 GCA_034780135.1 Jordanella pulchra
TATCGCCTGAAACGCAGCTGGAGATAGGCACCAGCAACACTCCCGACCTCATTAGGGACAAGGGTGTAAAGAAAATGGATGGATGGATGGATGGATAGTTAGTTCTTTATATCACTTTTAGCTACTATTAAGAGCCTTTGTAGAGGGTCCAAAGAGCCACATGTGGCTCTGAAACCGCAGTTTGAAAACTCTTGGTCTAATCTAAGGGAGATCCTTCCATTAAAGGTTCTATAACATGCTGTTAGAAACCTAATTCTTGTACCTTAAATTGCTCCTACTTAATGTTCACTGCTCCTATTCCTTAACCTTTCACAGGGTCAACAATAAGAACTCTATCCAGGACAGGAAAAAAACTCTGGACTGCTTTGCTGAATCCAGGCAGCATTCGGTTTATTTATTGTACAAACTCATGACTTATGTCAGTCAAACTGGAACTACAGCCTTCCTGAAAAGAACTTCAAAAATCAAAAGTTACCAAAGCCAAAACATAGAAAGTGGGGACATTAGCATGTGACACATGAGTACATGAAACAAAGTAATGTATTTTGTTAAAACCTATGAGTTGAGCTGTGGCTATACTATCTGTTACCCAAAAGATTGTGGAAAACCGTGTTCCTGCTAAATTGACTGAATTGGCACTAGCAAGCATACAGCTTCCTGGTTCTACATCCTTGCCAACTCAGAGAGCACTTATTATGACGACTGCTGACACACCTTTAGCTCCACAATGAAATGATCTTACTCTGCCTAACACCAGAGGCTGATTGAGGACAATAGGTGTTTTGTTTACTGGGCAGGCGTGGAACAGTGGGGGCTTCTTAGAGGCGGATAAAAAAGAGATGATCACTTATTTTCCAGGACTGGAGGGGCTACTACTCTAGGAACAGAACTTATAATGATTACTCAGACCTGCATAATTCTAGTAAAATATCACTTTATTCATGATTTTTTTTCACGATGTAGGCAATTTAAAGTACAGACAATATTTCCTTTTCATGTTTTGAAGGAGCATGGTGCAACTTCCTAATGTTTTTGCAGAAGTTCACCCCCTCTGGTGTCAAATTGAAATGACAACAGTGTTGTTCATTTGAGATGAGAAGAAACTCCAGTCTGCTGCTGGAACTGCTCAGGTCTTCATTCCAAGGCGTAACGTCACCAGGGGTAAGAAAGTTATAAATGTGGAAATTATTTTGAACGAAGCATCTTTCATTTTTAGCACAATAAAGGAGGGTCACTTTTTATTCTCAGGGCTGATCTGAGTTCCCTCCATGTTGAAAGCTTCCCCAGTATTTACCATTAACTTACCATCACCAATCAGACTCCAATTCATCTCCTTTCACCCCACTGGACACCATTTTTTCAATATTCTTACTCTTGTGTGGAGTCTCTGATGCGGTTCGAGGTACAATTTTGGCTGATCTTTTGTGTTTAAACTTTACAAACCTGCACCCATGTTCTCTCTGCAGGGCAAGCCCAGAGAAATCAACCTTAATCCATCCGTCATGAACCGACTTATGAGGCCTATAGAGGAAAGTGTGCCTAAAGAGGAACGCTCATTTTACATGTTAGGCGATGATGTATGGGAAGGAGAAAACATAATATTTACCTTTTAAGCTTACAGAACGCATCGTTATCAAAAATAATGCAGGTTTCATGAATATAGAACTAGATTTAAAAGAATCTCCTTTGAAAGTAGAATTATTTCAATATGGTTTTATTCTAAAATTAATTTAAATTTTAGAATTAGAGACTATTCAGTAAAATAACTTGTTAAAGTCTCTTGAATTCCCTTCAGTGAATAGGAGGCTCCTATACAGACTAGTCCGTACCAGCTAATGGTTAGTCTGTTCCAATATTCTCACTTAGGTTTGAAATTGTTCACAAGCAGCACTGGAACACTTTATACCAAGAAGTAGTTGCTTTCTGTCTTCAAATTGAAAATCTCAAATATAAGTAAAAGAGGGCAAAGGACTGAAAGCAGCAGCCATCATATTCTGACCTCATGTGCTGAAAAGAAACCTTTTTGATTTCAGCATTGGTAGCTGTTACTGTTACAAAATCTTAGGATGTAACTTGAGGTTTGATACAAAAGAGGAAATGTGAAATTTTTTCCAACCCAAAATGTGACAACATCATTTTAAAAAATGCTGTGGCTTCAACAGTCTTGCTCCCACACTCACAAGAAAAGCTAAGGTATCCCCTGAGGTTTTCAGTTTTGTCTTTCAGGTCAGCAGGTCTCCAGTTCCTGGAAATCAGGCTTGGTTTTTTGTTTTGGGTGTTGCTGAGCGGTTTAGGGTTGACAGGTCCTCCTGGCCTAATTACATTCCTGTCTGTTTGGAAGGAAAAGGCCTCAGTCGGGTCAGATGGAAGCAGGTGTAACAGCTCAGCAGTTTTGAGCCAGAGGCCCTGTCTGGCTTCCACTTCTCCGACCTACAGACATAATCGGTTAGAGGCAGCTGGTGGCGAACCTGGCAAGAAAAACTGCCACAACAGCCCAGATAATTGGCATTTCCCCCTGTCCTACTGGAGCTGTCTAATAGCTTCACACCAGCAGCACAGATATTATTTAGACGTCCCACAGAGGAGAACGAGAGAACTGAGGAAGTCTGTTCTCTACACGCTGCTCTCTCAATATAGTTGAAAACTCTTCCCTTGGGAATCATCATGAATAGCATTTTCCTGTTCAACTAGCTGAGCTTTTAATTGCTGTGCCTATTAGGTTTGCCACTAGTTCACAAATGGTGTTGTTTTTTTTCTGCTCGGTTTGTACACAAGATGTAGGTTGGTCTCACTGGTTTTGCGAATGTTAGAGAGGAGCTAACTGGTGAGCGGTGTTCTGCAAATGATGATATAAGATGGACAAAGCCCCAAATCCTCTTTAGCTGACACATAGTTTTTCTTAATTAGTTTCCATTCATTATAATTAGCATGGATGAAGCTAATCATCCAGTGTGAAAGCAATCTAACGCTTGGATACAACGTCCTTGGACTAACTTTTATGTCTTTTCAGGTTCTTAGACATGAGGGTTTTTTTTCTTCTCTGGGTTTATAAAAAGAAGAAAGCATTTTATGCTTTATTGCACCTTTTTCTTCTACGAGAAATACTAAAAGGGATGTTTATACCTTATTCATCTTTATGCTGGTGTAAACACATCTAATGTGTTTTGGACTTGGACTTATACAATATTGAGTTTGGACTTGTATCATCTAATTACTTAAAATAAAACATTATTTTTACCCAAAATCCTACGTTTAAAACCCTGTTTTGTTTGCTTGGATCATTAATTTATTTTGCATATCATGTACTAACAATTGAAAAAGAAACCATCACTCTGTAATATATAAACTACAAAGTAGTTAACGAGAAAAGTGAAAGTAATGCAGTTTGTAATTTTTTTTGTTATCATATAACATTTGGCTGGTGTAAATTTAGACAATGCACTAGTTCCTTTATTTCAAAAAAGCCCCTAGGATCAAATCTAGGACTTCTTTCACACACACATTACAACACCGAACTCCTCCTGAGCGAGGAGCAAGAGGATCCATAAGCTCCACAAGTTCTCTCTTCCAGCTATCCCAATATCTCCATATTGCTTTGACACACAACCAAAAAATCGAATGAAGGGTATTTCCTCTTGCACCTGCCTCTTGCACTCTTCAGCCAGTAGCAACTTTTCTCACTGAAGAGTTGGAGACCCTGCAAACAGAGCCAATGGGTTTATGATTGTATTTCTGACTCAAGCAGAAACTGGTTTGTGTGCAAGAAAGAAGTAAAGGAAACATTATCTGTGCTTGAAGCATTGGATCTTAGACCAAACGGAGAATAGTATATATTTGAGAGAAAGCAGTAGTTTTAAATGCAAGCATTACAAGTTTTAAATTAAATTAAATCTTGCTCTTAAAGTGAAAATGTGTGCTCTTGGTTTTGGCAGGAAAAATCCTCCATAAGGTAAACATGAGATGTGCTTCTGAAACAAACAAATGTGATCTGATTGCTACATTAGCTAGAGCTAACACTGTTAGCAGAAGCTAAGCTGAAATAAAAAACATTTTTTTAACCTAATACACGACTGTGAAGCATTTGTCAGTTGTTGTAGCACATGAGTCTAATATATCAGAGAAAATGTTTTGTTCCTGAGAATTGACCCATTTACCCAGAATGCATTGTAGCGTAAACAACATGGCAGCATCCGTTTGACAATATTTAATTAGAATTTATAAAAACTAAACAACATACAGTATTTTAACTGTATTTACATAGAAAATAAATGTTTGACAATCATTTGTCCCTTTAACATATGACTTGAAAATAAAGATTCTTTATTGATACTAAAGTTTTTACATTTTTAGCCCAGAGTGACTCATTCTCCCTCATTCTGTCCAACTTGATCTAAATCAGAGCCGTATCCGTCTTTCCACTCTGTGGTGTTATTATAGATAATATTTAGAACTGAGGGGAAATGGGGAAATTAGATGTATATACATGCGATCTTTATCATATAACCTTCATTGGTTTCCGTCTTGGTTTGCATGTCTGTGCTCCAACAAGTAATTTTTTGTTGTTGTTTTTTAAACAAAGTGCTTGGCATTAACTTTCTCCGTGTGCTTGTAGATTTGCCAAGAAGATATTCAGCGCAGCTCTTTTCTCTTGCCAAGTACTTGGCCATCTGCTTAAGTCTATAACCAGCAGCATCCAGGGACTTCATCAAGCTTGAACTGTGAAGTCAAATGGGTATCTTCGGCTCCCAAATCATGCTAGGCACCGCTGTGCAGATTTACTGTGCTGGCAATTCCAAGCAGCCACACATATATTTTACTATGTAGCTCATAGTCACATTTATGGGATCTGCACTTAGTAACAGCAAGTTTTCTCCAGGGCTGTTTTTCGGTCATTAAATTTAAAATACAGATCAGTTCAACCAAATAGGTTCCTCTGGAAATAACTTTTTCCAGACAGGAAATGCGTTTGTGTTCATTTGATGGTGTTAAGCATCTGCAAATGAGCGTTCTGACGAATGGTGCAAACACCTGCATTAGTATTTTTCCAAATAGGTTTTTTTCCTTGCCATGACTCCAGAGTTTATGTGGCCTCGCTGCAACTTTACACAGTGCGGGGTATGAGGTGAGGGGCTCTGCTGAAGAACCCGCTGCTTGTCAAAGCGAAAGAGGAGATAGCTGTTCTGTGTGGGTGGGGTTCATTATGCGGCGCATAGGATGCCATTATTAGCCCCATTACACACACTGACAAGCACACATTCATTCTCCTCTACCTGCTTCTTAAAGCCTCCCATAAATAACGAGGGCTGCGGCTGGCCACGTCTTGGAGGAAAGGAAAAAAGGTCATTATAGATCAGGCTTCCATTTGTCAAAATTATTTCATAGTTTCAGGTCACGAGAAGGGTTTTTGCTTTAGTTAATTGTGGATCAGACCAGTGACATAAATTTCCATTAGCAATCAATTTCATACTCTGTGCACACTGTAGCCCTGCCTGCGTCTTGCTATGGACATCAATAATGTTGTTAGGAACATTTGAAGTAACAGAGAATTTTTATTTGTGTAAAAACTTGGTAATTGTTGGTTTTGAGGATTTAAGCAAAAGTAGCAATTCTAGTCACTGAGCCAAAACAACACATCTTAGTTATTATTGAAGAGTGTTCATATCCCTTCAACCTCCTGAACTTTTTTTCACAATATAACAAAAAATCATAATTTTCTTTTATTTAAATGTTGACACATTAAGACAAAATATGGCATATTTGTGGTCACTGAAATAAAGTGCAACCAACTGTCTGAAAATCCACTTCAACCTCGAATCCCCACAATGAAACATGGTGGTGGAAGCATTATGCTGTGGGGATGCAACAAGAGATTGTTTAGCAGAGTTGGGAGGATTAGATGGAGTTAAATGCCGGACCTTGAGAACTTGAAACTGTTGCAGAGATATACCACTGGCTGAGGCCAACGCCGTCTGGTTGTGGGCAGGAACTCTGAGGTATTTTTAATAAAACTAAAGTTTTGAAAAAGTTGTGTTAATCAAATAACAAGTTTTCTAATGTGTGGTGGTCTGATTTAGCAAGATCTCACTATATGCACATTTATTTGAACTTAATTATGTATTATTTTTGTGTGAAGACCTCTTAGTACGTCAGTTATCACATCTATTAATGCGCTCTGCTGCTAATTTAGCAGCTTCGCTGCTATATTTAGCAACTTTTTACAACCTTCTAGCAACTAGAGTCTAGCGGGTTTTTTGTGTGTTGTGAGAAACTTTGGAGACAGAGAGCACTGATTGGTCTGGAGTTTCTCATTTAGCTCAATATATGCAGAAAATCCCTGATGGGCTTCTGGATAGAGAGACAATGTGAATACCCTCCCCTTTCTGCAAAAGCTGCAAACTGTCTGATGCCTTTTAAAACAACGTTTCTGTACTAGAAAGGCTTCTCATTTGGGTGCAGATTTCTAGCCTGAGCCCTACCCAGATTTCGAGCCTGCTTGAGCTCTAATGTCATGCAGGACAGTCAGGTGGGGGCCAAGTTCAGGTCAGACTCTACTTTTTATTTTCTTCTCATATGGTATAGCTTTGATCTATGTAGCTGCAGTTGGCACAGAATGTGGTTGCACTTGTAAATTACAGGATTGGTACTTCAGTCGTCTTTTTTGAAAAGTGAGAAAGTCAAATATAGCAGGTACCACATCAACATTACAGGTGATTTGGATCCACTCAGAGTCAGGATGATGGAGCCCATCCTGGTGACAGACAGAGCATCTTAGTTGGCTCTGCTCTGCTACATCTGGACAAGATGGACCTGCTTTGTGTGTACGGCAGAGTCCAGGGTGAGTATGTTCCTTGCATGCGCAGTCAGTAATGCAACAATGCAGACTGACTCCGTCTACTAGCCTACTTTGAATAAAATATTTATTACGGTTTTTTTCAAGCTTGGGCCCACAGTTGAGGTGTCCGTATACTCAAGCTTTCATCTCTCATCTTTATTAAATGAAAACAGAGAAGCACGTTAGATGTGAATGATCTTAGATTAAAGCTGTCCTCTGATGAACCAGACATTTCAAAAGTATATTCACAGAGACAAGCAGATCCATCTCAGTAGCTTCTAATGAGTGACAGTCCTGTCTCCAACATTCAAATACGGTGTTAGGTTGAGCTGCTACTATTGTATTACAGTGATCAAAGACTGAGTCCAGTTGTTTTTTCTTATTGCACATCAGTCTATATTACTACAAACTGCTAATATTCTGCTCATTAAAGCCATTTTCTCCAGTGCAGTTCAGATAATTTGTGCAGTATATTTGTAAATAGATTCCTGTATTTCTTTGAACAAAAGCTATTGTTTCTGTTTGCAAAGTACAGCAAAGAACAATATACTTTGCTTATGTACTTCAAGCAAAACTGTAACTGTAAAAACAAGTAAAAACATAATAAAAAGCATTCTAACCATACAAAATGAATAGATTTGTCCCCATTGCAAACTATGTGGGTAGCAAAACATGCATATATTGCTGTATTTTATTGAACTGTATTCTGGTTGGACTTGAAGATACCACATAAGTTTGAGGTTTTACTTAAATACAAAAGGTCTGGGAACCCCTGGTTTAGATCAATACATATGATCGGAATGGTCCAGTCAAAGTCCACATTCTGTTCCAGTTAAGGTTGAGAATCGATGCACACAGAAGTTCTGCATTTGTGCATCTAAACCTTGCCTGAATAGATTAGGCTCATATTTAATTTAAAAGATGCACAAAGCCAATAAAGATGTTCTCTGAAGGACTCACTGCATTAACTACACCAATAGTGGATTTAAATCAGGGTTAGGTTAAATGAAAAAAGACATTTGTGATTGTTAAACAGGTAATGAAAAGTATTTCCCACAGATCCTTACGTTGACAGTAACTGGACCTAAACGTTCTACCTTTATTACAATGTAGAGGCCACAGTGCTGGACTGGTTAAATGTACTCTGACAGGTAATCAGTGGTGCTGTGCAGTATAATTACTCCTGCTTTTATCAGAATGACCTCTCTTACAAGCCTTCATGATGGAAGGAGACACCTGAGAGCTACCACACTTCCTATCTGGCCTTGTTTTGTCCAGAAGGCCCCGTCAGAAAGGATAATAGAGTCCCTGTTCTCCCAGCAGACGGATAATGGAGGGTGGAGTGGCCCTCCTTGGCAGGCCGCTGCCTCTTCCTTGAACGAGAGAAACCAATACCAGCCCTATCGGCTGATATATGACACTAATACACAGCCTGACTGGGGCCCTAAACAGAAAAGAGGGATTGTTCCGACTTTCGACTGGCTGTAGGATCCATGACTCACAGGTACCGCACTGTCTGGCCCTTGAGACTGCTCTAATTGCTTTACATCTGTACAAAGGTTTCTTGTAATCGGGCCTTCTGCCTCCATTTGTCTTCCTTTCAGTCTCCTAGTGAAGGCCTTAATTGGTCTTAGTGGGGCTTTTCTTCCACTTAGCTCCTGGGTTTGAGCGAGTGGAAGACGTTACCTTTGGGGGCAGTGCGGTTTGCCGGCTGCTGGTGGAAGGAGAGGTTGCAGAGAGGAGGAAGTCAATACTTCCTCTACCTTTAACACTTTAATTAATGCTCTCCTGACAAGCAGTTTTTCCCATAGCTTCACAGTGGGGGGGGGTGGCTGAGCCTCTGCGATCAACACAAGAACCAGGACTTGTAGAGAGCTTTGTGAGAAAACCTCACATGCAGTCTTGAGGGGCCAATTGACATTTGCTGAAAATCCAACTCTTTCTTTCTCAAGTTTCTGGGGCACATTTTGTTGTGTGTCTTTCTGCTCCTGATAGCTAAAGCTCTGCCTTAGCTGCAAGCTTCTTCTTAATTTTTAAACACCTTTTACACTTTAGCCACATACTCTGATCTTATTTTTTATGTAAAATTAGATCATATTATTCTGGGAGATTGATGTGTTTTGTGGTAATGAGCTAGTTTTTCCTTAAAGGTTATTTACAGAAAAATATATATTTTCTCACAATCGAGGGATCTTATATTGCAGTGATTTCAAATAACCTGACTGCATATACAATTTTCAGTTCAGACATGTATGTTCTCTCACTATTGGCATTAATGAAGTGTTATCTTTGGCTTTTAGTCATTCTTTTGCTGTTTTCCTGCCATGGATTGGGCTTGTGAAAATAGTCCTTTAAAATGATACTGAATTTGGGACTCTTCTCGTTGCTTAATGTTAACTTCATCTCCCCTATAAGTTTTTTAACAATCAGTTTCAATGCTTTTTGGTATCATCATCCTACTGGAAAACACTAAATCTTTTCACTTCAAAACCATCTAGACATTGGTTTGTGTGGAAGTAGGGAACCCTGTTATTTTGTCCATCTTGTGCAGTTGAACCACTGGCAGTAAAACAGATCTGGAGCATTACCCTACTAACACCCTCAGTGATGGGAAGAAAAGGCCCAAAAGCTGACCTTACTGATGCCTGAGAAGCTGTTTTACAGTGTGAGATGTTTTGGAAATCGAGCCGAACTCCTTCAGGTCCAGGAGGAGTTAAACAGCCCTCTGTTTGTTCTAAAAGGTCTAAAACATTACACAAGTTGCATGTAAATCCCTCCCAGCTGTTTGTTTGAGTGTTAAGTAGTTGGTAATATCTTTTGTCTGATCAGAACATTGGCAAAGACTGTTTCTGTTCTCCCTTGCATGAATTACTAAATGCTGCTTGAATTAAGACCACCAATCTCGCTCTTGTTGAAGACCAGCTTTAGACTTTTTTTCCAATAACACCCTGATTGACAGTTGGTCTTATGTTCTTAGTTTTCAAAGCCAAATCTACTTTTTTTCAATTCCAGTTGTAAAACCTGATATTTTCTTCATCTGTTCTGATCATTTGACTTGTTTTCCAGAAAATGTTTGTCTTGTCCGTTGTAGGCTGTTTCATAAGCTTTCAGGTATTAATTTTGGTCAAAGAGGATCATTCTAACTTGCCTCCTGGCTTCACTGTAAAACAACAGTATTCCACCATCTTCTAGTGTAGGATCAGCTGATTATTCTGATCAGTGTGATCTGAGGTCGGGGTCTCAACTGGACAGCGATTGGAAACACCGAAAGGAGGCTGTTTTCAATGATCAGCAAACTGGCAATTATTCCGTTCAATTTAGTTTGTTTCTTTTTTAAATTTACAACACTTGATCTTAAGGAACTTTACAGGGGTGGGTAAGTACCCAAAAAAAATTGTACTGAAGTAAGAGTAGCACTACTTCAACATTTTTAACTCAAGTAAAAGTTAAAAAAAGTATTTGGTTGAAAGGCTACTTGAGTACCCTGTAACTGCTGGATAATAAAATCCAACGTAATGTTTAGAAATGATGCAGACAGACTTTATGTGCATAATCATATATTTTAAGGACTCAAATGTTTAAAGAATTCAAATAAATGTCATGAATATAAACAAAGTCATGCAGAATACTTTTACCAAGTATTTTTCTCCAGATAATGTCAGAAAACCACTCAGTTACTACCCTCTTCTACTCACATCCATATGAGTGAAGTCCATCCAACTAGTCATACAACTCAAACATAAAGCTACACCTGAACTTCACCTGCCTACCAACAGTGTTTTTATGGAGGCCCTTTTTGCAATTTTGTACAAGTCGTTGTTGTAGTGTTGACATATAAGCACAATATTTTGAATGAAAACATAATGCCTAAATTATTAGGAAACCCTGCTGGTCATTAAACTCTGCTGGTTAGTTTTCATTCACCTACTCAGAGTGCTTACGTTTGAAAGCGAGTCAGACTCACAGAGAGTAATCTGACCTACCTCGCTTGGTCTGACTAGACACTGATCAGTCTTGTCTTTATGCTGAGATAACATCTCATGTACATTGCCCCTGAAACAACATTTCAAATCTTTAATCTAAGACAGCCTGACGTTTTCCTGGCTCTGTACCTGCAGCCTTCTCTTCACTAGAGTATAGCAGGACTCTCCTGCTCGGTTCTGCTCGGCTGTCTCCCGTGTTTCCTGCAGACTGACTGATAGGGAGCTCTGCTGCCAGGGCTTAAATAGCAGCTGTAAGCGTCCAGCTGCTGCCCGCCACGCTCCACTTCTCCCCAGATGGCTTAGAGACATTCCAGCAGCCCTCCGGAGGAGCGCTCATGAGGAAAGTGTTATGGAGTGGCCCTGTGAACCACCAGGGAGCATCTCTCGGTGCAACCACAGCCACCCTCCTCCTCCTTCAACCCCGCGGGCTGAACGCCCAAATCAGAGACAGGATTCTTCTGCCAGTTTACCAACGGGAGGGAGCACAGATGGTGGTGTCCTTGGAGAGGCCCAGCATGCAGCAGGGCCTGGGAATGAAGAGAGCGCACACTATTCGTGGCCTGGGATGCCATTGATATCGCTCAGCAGACGATCAGGAAGTGTTGGACAATTGTGCCGAACTGCTGGGATAAAATGTGCCTCTTAACTCAGAGGGGTATCTTTGAAAAGTGGCTTTTTCTTCAACTCACTGTGAAGCCAACAGGGGACATGCTGGGTTAAAATGAGATTGCTGAAAGTCATTCTAATTTTCCTTAAACACTGGTTTATAATATACGATCCTGCAAGCCGCCCTCCGGGGAGCGCTCTCTGACCTTGGCTCCATGTTTTGGTGCTTCATCAGCTTCATTGCAGCACTAACTTTAACTATGACATTGTTTGCAGGAACAATAAAAATCAACTTAAAACCTCCTGCAATGAGGCTTTTCATATTTTTATAGACTCTTGTGTCATCAACAATTTAAATACTTTACTTATAGTAAAAAACTAACTGAGTCTGACTGTTACTGTTCAGACTAACATAGAAGAAGGGCCCCTTTCAGACTGTATTGAAAAATACCATCTACTTTGATCTTGTTGAGGAAATGATAAAATCGTAAAAGTGTCTACATTTCTATTTTGGTGACCTGTGAATCATCTGTCTGCTTTAATGTCAACAGCGTTCACACTGTTCAGCTGTGCCAATAAAGGGCACTTGATTTTCAGTTTCAAGCTTTAAGCATGCTGAGGTGAGTGGAGTGGAAGTCGTGATTTTTGCAGGATCATTTTAGTGATTTTTGAGTGGCGGTTGTTGCAACATGCACATTGCACTGGATGTGAGAACTGTAGAGCTGATGCACAAGATTTTTTGGACGTATTTAAAAGAATTGTGCCTTCCTACTCTAGAGATCAATTTATTGACTGTAAATTGAGGCACAGGCATCAGTTTGTTAATGCATTTTCTGTTTTGACCCTTCCAGTTTGTAATCGGCTAGACTTCAATGAATGGTGGAGATAGACATCCAGCCCTTGTAACCCTACAATGATAAAGCAGTTGTAGACAATAATTGAGTGTATGATGTCTTTATTTACCAAGGAAATCAAAAAGTACACTCAAAAACGGGACAGAAATATTATCATGGTGTCATAGCAGCACCACCATCGTTCACTGTACTACTGAGCTGCTAGAAAAAGGTAGCAAGCTAGTTGACTTTTATAATGGCAACCTGATAACAATCAAAATATAGTTTAAACCTTTTGAAGAATTTTTATAATTTTTTATTTTATCAGAAGAAGGTTTGTTGTTTGGCCCTTTTTTTCTGTTATGTTCAACTCCTCTGTCTGTTTCTCTATGCTTTGACTTAAAGTGACCAGAGGGAAGAGAGGGGACCTCAGGGGTGGATCTAAGACCGTTGTTGCTCCCAGTGATGGGAGGGGAAGGGGTTTGTGGTCTGTTGACCTCACTGTTATCCTTGTCATGACAGGAAACATACATCATTGCAGGGCCTCTAATTCAAAACACATTCTGTCTCAGCTTGATCAAAGCCAGAATGTCCGAACAACAAAATGAGCTGTTATGTTATGTTTGAGTATATTATCCGAGAGCATTTACAGCTGACAAAACACTCCAGTAATTTTAATTTTCTGCTCTGGTCCTACCATGTGGGAAGCTAACAGAAAGAGTTTTCATAACATGTGCTGGAAGATGCATAGCTAGCTTGGATGTTTTGGAGTGGAAGTGAGGACAGTTTGGTTTTTATTGGAACATGGCTTCTTCTTCAAGAAATAGCTGCGTAGCTTTAACCGGTGGCCTAGAAAAACGCTGCTGCACCACATGACAGCAAAACTCACAAACCCAAAAGAGGCCAGTTCATGTTAAGGGAGACTCTCATCTTTTCCCCTCCATCAGAGGCTCATTTAGGAAGATTTGACTCATAAGGTGCAGTTTTCTCATTTTCACCAGTGGTTTTTCAAACTTTGTTAAAAATTTTAACCAGGAGTTTAGATCAAGGTGAAACACTTCTCTTAAAATAAAATTGTGAAGTCAGTGTCCAAAAGCACTTTGTCATTTTTCTAAGCATGACTTTGTCCATGTTTGATTTTGATTGATCTTTTGTTTTTCTTTGGGACTCTTAGTAATTGTTACGTTTTACTTTAACAAAGATCACTCATCAGACTCACTTTTATTACAGTTAAATATGAGCTTTTCTAATTATTGATGGTACTCCCAAAGGTTTTGCGTAGAGAAAAATGCAGTGAAGTTTCACCTTTATTGTGAAATACCGATAGAGAGACTTAGCGATGGGGTTGCCAGGGGTAACAACAGGTCCAAACTGATGAATTCTGGGATGCTGATGAATTACTAAATATTAAACAATCACCCAATTAAATTCAGTTCCAGCACAGGAATGATATGTTCTGTTATGGTAAAACATTATATTCAGAGACCAGCAAACATCTGCGGGGATGATGACATCATGTCCAAAATGAAAAATGACTTCAAAACCAAATGAGCACAGACAGTTTTACCTGCATTAAAAGTTGAAGATTTTTATGGAATTGGAAGCACAATGGGCAGATAGTTGACCTCTGGATGACCTAAAAAATAATCGTTAATATCTCTGAAGTAACAGTAGAACACATGAAGAACTAAGCATTCAGTCTATTAGCTGAGTTTTTTTAACGTTGGTTGGCTGTCAGCTTCACGCAGCTGATGCTCCTTCAATCATGATGTAAACACTGTGCATCTGCAATGCAGAGGTATTAAGAGAGTAAACTGAGCTTTAACACCTCTGTCCACTTTGCTCCACTCTAAGGTAATCCTCACTTACAGCTGAAGTTAGCCACAATTCAGCCAGTTGTCCTGCAATAACTTGGTACATTCCTTCTGCTGATGGTTCACTTCTGAAACACAAAAATATAGCATTATTTAAAAAAGAATAAGGCTAATAAAATAAGGCTTTTTAGATAGTCTGTCTTGAGCCTAAATAGAACCTCAGCTGACATGAACACACATGGCCGGATCTACAGTACAGCTGAACTACCAGAAATAGATGGAACACTGATGTAGCTACTAAATGAAGCCTTGACCGTTCTGTAAACCCTGTCTGAATCTTTGACAACACCGAGCCTGTCTGAAAACTGTCAGCTCGGTGTTGTCAAAGATCAAACCACACTCCTCCTGTTTTAAGTTCCAGACAGTCCTTCTCTGTCTGTTCTTAAGGTGTAGTACGATCAAAGTATAGCCTGTCATGAATGGAGGGATTTTACTTTACAAATAACTAATATGGCTGATATGCACAAGAATAACACCATAGACATTCAAGATCATTACCATAAATAAGATGTGGTCTCTGAGTAATTCTAATCTCAGTAGAATATGGCCTAACAGCATTGCTAACAGCAGTAGCACTATTAGCATTATTAACTTCACAGCAATATCAGAATGTTTCCTGAGCTTTGTTGTAGTCCGTTCATACTGTTTACTGAGCGCAATTTGAGTTTTTAATCCCTCTTGAATTGAAGCATTTTCTTTCTTCTTTTTTCACACTTTTAAAGACTTTCCTTTTTTTCACAACTACTCTCCCTCCCCTTCATTGCTTCAGCTTGTTGACCAATTATACGCAACGAGAAAGCACCAGTCATTGTTACTTTGGTAAATACGCACAAAAAGGGTATATTTACTAACAAATGAAGTAAAATCAAAGCTTAAAGGACTGAAATAACAAATACTATGCCAGCAGGATGTTGGAATTTATCATAAAAACGTTCCAATTTGGCATATTATTTAACATTAACAAACTTTTTTTGTATTCAGGTTTACTTAAAATGTATGTATGTAAAGCTGCACACCATCCTCCACACAGTTTAGATGAAAGCCTTTGTGAGAGGAGAAAAATTTTTTTTTTAGAACCGTTGTAGTGCTGATACTGTGGGCTGATAGATGCTAAATGTCGTGTCTGTTGCTTTCAGCTTGCTATCATCCTGTAATACTTAACATGCTAATTAATCCTAACCAAAAGACCATGTCAGTCACCCCACACCCCACCAGGGATGCTCCCACTGGGCTCATCCGGCTTTAATTGAGCACATTTTTCAGGAGCCCGCTGTCCGTGGGATTACATTAGATCCTTCTGGCTCAGCCATGCCTGCCACCATCATGGGCAAACAGAACCAGGGAGCTGGATGAGAAGGGAAAAGCTGGAAAATGTATAAATAAACCAAACAAACAAACAACAACAAAAAACAGACCTAGTGTTTATTAGCACCCCTGGGATGAAAAAGGAGGTGAGTACAGGAAATCATTAGCGCAGGAGAGTCAAACTAGGCTCGTTTGATCTCGCTGATGGAGGAGCAAATGTAATTTAGCGTGCTGTGAGTAATTTGTTTTAGCAGTTAGCATGGGTTCCTTTTAATTTCATTTTGCTTTGCATCAGTCTTGCAGATTAAATATTTTTATTTTGTACAAAGCGGATCTTTGTGAGCCTAGCGGCTCAAAGACCAGCCCTCGACAACAGCTAATGTTTATTCATCTTTGCTTGTTTGCATGTGTGGCAGACAGAATCTTGACAAAAGTGTGCCATGTCGGCTTTTTATTTGACTACTTTCTGTATAATGAGGCGACTCAGATGTACGCGGTGACAGCTAGCAAATCATAGCAGGAGGATAACAAAGTGTTTTTGTCACTGCTGCTCTAATTATTCGGAAGACGGTGCTGAAGAGGCCACATCTGTTTCAGAATCTCACCTCACGTCCTCGTTCCACTCAAACTTGTCAACTGTGAAATCCATCCAAGACGTACTTTTCAAACGCAGGTAATCAAACCTTTTCCCAAAGAAAACTTCCAACGCAAAATGAAAATACCAGCTGAAACCTAAGCGGCCTTTCAGTGAATATATCTCCATCTGTAACCAAATGTGTGGTGTGGTTTCACCCGTGAGCTCGGTAAATGCTGCATTTTATTTGCAGATATCGTTTGCATCTTTTATTTATGATTACACATTTTTCAGTTCGCATTACGGATAGAAGGAGACTTCCAGTGTTTGTGTCTGTCAGGGAGTTAACCACTTTCCTGCAGCAGCCATCCATGACATGGAAGAGGCCTCTACATCTGACCACCTCCGCTCAATGCTGCTGGATTTGAAGGAGAGACAGAGAGTCTTATCAGCAGGGGATGTCTGGGAAAATACAGCAGGGAAGCACGTATCGGGCTTTTGTTCACACGGCGTTGAGCCTCAGACCCGCCGATAGTGATGAAACTCCCCCACGGTAACACATGAAAGGAGCATCATTGTAATCTGTGGCAACATGAGACACCATTTTAGAAGCACAATCGTTAAAACCGCCGGTGGTCTGTTGTTATTCTTCTTTAAATAAATCTTCACAATCCACCTTGCTAGTTGCCAAATTAGACCCCATTCTGCCCTAATTCATCATTGCAGAGATCTTTACTGGGTTGGTAGCATCACGTAGTTGCTGTAGTGTGGAAGCTGGTTCAAACGCTGGTCAAGATGCTTTGATGCTTTGTTTATCTGCTATGTTCCTGCAAGCCAGAGAGTAGCTTTGCTTTATTTACTTTAATTGGAAAAATTGTTTTTAGATGCATTCAAGTGAGAAGCGTCATCTGTGCAGTGAGTTGATCAGGATTACGATCCTGCTAAAATATGCGGTTCATGTTCGGAGCGCAAGACGTCCAGCTACCAGCAGGTGGCAGCGCAGGGACTTCCCGCATGAAAGCTCTCTGAGCAGATAGCTTTTCAGAGATTCTAAGGTTTGTGGTAAAGACTACAAAATATCCATCAGAGTTTTACATTTTTAGTTAATTTGGGTATTCATGAACTGTTTTGCCATAGTTCACTAAAAAATGTTTTCTTAGTGGAGTAAATGATCGGAGCTTGTTCTCTTTTCCTTTTCCTTTTTCTTTTCAATTCTCCCAGCTTTTTTTTTAAACCTTTGGAGTTTAACCCATTTATATTTATTTTTTATATGCAGACAGCTATGTAGAAGCATCACAGCTTGCATGTAGTGTCTCTCTTTCTTTCTGCTCCTGTGTTGCAAGACGAAGAAAAGTTACATTTGAAATGATCAGACACATATCGGATTCAGGACCTGTCATTAGACAGACTGTCATTAAAAGATCAGATAAAGGTCGCATACGGGCCAAAAAATCTGATTTTGGTCGCTTCAGACTAAGTGTGCCGGTTAAATATCTCTGACAGTTTAACCATGCCCTCCACTGCTGTCTTGGTTTCTCTGAAGCTGTTATTTTTCCTCCAATCTCAACATCCTTCCCCATATTTATGAAGACCCTTTGTAGTTTTTCTCCTCACAATCTGGTGATTCTGATGTTCATTTCATCCTTTTTCAAATATTCCTACCTTCTCTCATATCAAATAGTTTTAGATAACACACTGTAAAGTAGAAATCCAAGAGTTATAATCACAAGCACTAGTTAAGACTAATATTATTTACACTTAAACCATTATTTAGCATTTTTACAAGGTCATAGTCATAAATGTACAGCCCTGCTCACCATTATTGGCACCCCTTAGCATAGCTGAGTGAATATCTTCATAACTAAATGGAAATGTTCAAAACTTAAATCAGCAGTATCTTTCAATTTGAGGTCCAAAGTAATTTAACAAAGACAATTAC
>JAUZNJ010010420.1:0-17944 GCA_034780135.1 Jordanella pulchra
TCAGCTGCAAAAGTCTGCCAAACTATAGCACACATCATTGAAGACTGATCGGGGGGGCATAGAACAAACCAAGGAGGACAAGCAGAGAGCTGAATCTAGAACTGCAGACAGACAAACTTTGTGTGCAAGCAAGCACCAAGACCCTCCAAGACAGGGCTTAGACAAAATAACATGATTTGCTGCTGGACTGAGAAAAAATGTAACATGGAGTTTGTGGCAGTTTTAAGTGGTTAACCCTTTGAACCTAAATAGCACTTTGACAAGCATAATGACCATTCAAAGTGGTTTCACAGTAGATTTACACTGATCCAGCTGAAGTCACAGCAACTTTTTTACCCTCATCTGCTATTAGGAATAAAAAAACATGTTTATATTAGGGAAAAATAAAGAATGGTTGCATGTCCAAATCATGTACAACTCAATACTGTGCTTCACAGTTGCATTAGTTGACTTATATGATGTCAATTAGGTGTGTTTGGTTTGGTTTCTACAGTATATAATACACAAAAATGTTACCTGATTGATTGTCTCAGAAAAAATTGTTCAGATGTTTTCTGGTAAAAGGATTCAGCAGAGTTTAAATCTGAAATGAAATAAAATCCACTTGGAAAAAACACAGATTCAAACCGAGAAGAATTTCTGAGCTATCTACCACACAGATGGGCTACCCCAAAATGTATGATATTCACTTATTCAAAAAGCATGACTTTTTATGTTTTACTCAACGCCAATATTTTAGTTTTGACATTATAGCAACGCTGTCTATTTTTGGGATACAATTTGGAAGGATATAAAGCTGTGAAACACAGAATCCTGGCCTTTCAAAATAAACAGTTGACAAGAAAAAACTCTTTATGAGCTAATTAATGTCTGAGAATGTGTTAAAGCTTGTCTAAGGGCTTTAATTCTTCAGAATGCGATTTTCATATTTTGGTTATTCCCTTTTGCCAGTCTAAAAACAATACAAAACAAAACTGACATGCCAATTTAACTTGCAATACCGAAAACATTTTATTTTTAACTTTACTTGCCTGTAAGATCTGTTAATTGCCTTCCTATCACTTCATTAAACACATTTAAAAATGTCTTTGCTGTTTTAAAAATTCTAAGAAATAAAAAATATTACTGCAAGAAAGACGGAGAAATTTAAAGCTTGGCAGTGATCCACCTCAGGTTCATTTTTTATTTTTAAGCACAAAAAAATATCAAAAATGAGTGTTGTATTGCTAAGAGCAGTTAGCCTGGTCTAAGATAATATCAGTAAGTAAATCCTACAAGTTTCCCAGTTTGAAACTAAACACATTCAAATTTGGTTTTATATCACCGCATGGGATAGAGATGCTAATAGAAAAAAGAAATGTAGTAACCAGGGCTTATATCTACTATTAACAATAACAGCACACTTGCTAAGTCTTTACATTTTTAAATAGTTAAAATCAAAATTTACTTCTGGTATAATTAAAATCAGCCTAAGTACCACAAATGGTACCTGTGGCACTGTTTTAGAAACATTCATTAAGCTCATGAATAATTACTATAAGGCAAGTCTGGATACCTTTTGTCATGGTCCATGTAATGGGCTGAAGCTAATTACACTGTTAACCTGTAAATATGTTTTAGCAATACTATAAACTGTAATTGAATGGCTAGATTTTTAAGAGCGCTATAATGCTATATTTATAATGTACATATAACATTTTACTGGGAACACACAAAAAATGCCAAGTCCATCCTAAACTTTTTTTGAACTAGTACTCAAAAAGGAGTGAGGATGTTACACAACAGCTAGGTACCCACATGGGTTCAATCTATTAATTGCAAACCCACTGCTGATCTATACAAGCAGCATTTTTTGTTCTATGCAATTAAAAATTAGGTTGGTCAGGAATATCTAAAGGGTCATAAATTTTGCAAGTCTGCTTTCAATCATCAAATACATTCTCACAATTTCGAAAACTATGCACCCTGAAATAAGAAGATTTTTTATTTTTTTTAATAAGTAGATGGGTAAACACCCCTATGTATCTCTGTGGGGGTTCGGCTACAAATTGCAGACTGTAGGGCAGCATAAAAAATGAGGAAGTTAGCTCTGTTAGGCACACCTGATATTGATCATTAAGTCCAAGTCTATACTTAGATGCTGTCCAGCCATCTATAGTCACAATAGTGCATCTTGCAAAGCTATATGATTAGATATTGGTGTTAGACAGGGATTACAGTGAGCTGGAGTTATTTTTCAACTCATATATACTCTCTCAGCAATGCTTGGCCACATGTAAATTGTGATATCAGACTGTAGACACATTTGCAAAGACACCTTGAACAGTCCCTTACTGCTGATTCTTTTATATTCTTGCAAAAAAGGTTCCCATTTAGGCTAGCAGTCAAGCAGAGAATTAAGGGATATAATCAGAGGGGAAGATAGCCATCTGGACTGTATTTGTGATTAAATGTGGAGTACATAGGTAGGCAATTCCCTTATTGCATGCTGTTGTGCTGAATAAGGGTCCTTGGAGTTAAGTATCTTAAAAATTCATGACATTGAGGGTAGCGAGCATAAAGACAGTCAGCAGGCAGTCAGCAGTCAGTCAGCAGCAGTAGCCTATAGTCAAGGATACACCTGAATTGGGGGTTGTTACTGAGCCTTTCATGCAAGCCAACCTTGGCCTGCACCAGCAAATATTACCTTTTCCCCTGTTCTGCCTCATAATGAACATTTTTATTTGCCTTTTTATTTTTTGCTGCCTGATGGCCTGAAACAGCTGGTTATACATCCTGTATATGTACAGAAGCGTACATTGAAATTCCTGCTCAGGCTGTAGGACTACACATGATGAGACACAATGACCCTGGTCAATAAACTGTGGGTGAACTTTTAAACCTCTTCAAAGGACCAAGGGTGAGCAAAGGACTCTCTTTCCAATAATGAAGAGGAGATAGTTAATCTAGCATTAACGACTGGCTTCCCAAGAGGACACAACATGATTCAGAAAGGTCTGAAGAGGTCTTCAGCATGCATGCACACTCCCTCTGCCTTCATCCTCACCTTACCCTTTGCTTTCCTTTATCTGCCTCTCTCTGGTCTGACACAGATGCAGCACAAAGAGAACCCTATGAAAGGGGCGTCAAACAAACATTTAGTTCTGATGGGGAACTCTTCGGATCAGCATGCAACATGGTCTGAGCTGTGTCTGGGGCCGGTCAAGGACACTGCGTGTGGGAGCATCAACAGAAGCTACCTATTGCCTGCAGGCACCAAATGAACCGCCGCAGCAGGACGCAGGGATCAGAGAGCAGTGGGAGTCTCCTTTCATCTCTCGGGAGATTAGCACTCCCTTAGGAGAGAAGTGTACGTGTGTGTATGTGAGCTGTGTAACACTCAGAAGCCGGTACCTTTTAGCCACAGGCTACACACTTCCTGCTCTCGCTGCATGCTGAGAAACTCCCCCAAGGCCACAAATACATAAGCTTCTATAGGCAAGAGAGGGATGAAGGAGAAGACATTCTCTGTGGGCAAGTTTCCTTAAAATAAACATGAAATATTGTTTGTGAATTCTTTCCTTATGTGCATCACAGGTGGTTATTTGCCAACTTACACCTTAGCCGCTAGGTTATAATTAAAATATTCAGAGTAGGTAAACATGACTCAGACACCTGTTACATTCAAGAAGGATTGTGTTTCTTGAAGGTCTATAGTGCATTGTAACTGCTATGTGAAAAGGCTGACATGTGGTCAACAGAGCACTGTATCCACTAGTTTCTACTGACACAGGAGGGCATCTGTTACAAATGTGAAACAAAGAGCAAGGACCTTTGGGAAACAGCACCTCATGACAGTGTGGCATCCCAGATCATCAGACACTTCACACAGCAACACCTCGCTGGAACTTCTGCACAGAGGTTCACAGCAACACAGAGCTACGTGACAACCAGCAACACAAACACACTGAGTCACAGCAAGCACAAAGGTATCTATTGGGATTTTTAGATCTGTGGGAGGTTTTACACCAGTGTGACTACAGTGCTAAAGTTACAGGTTCTATAAAAATATTTGAAAAGTGCTTTGTTTGTTTCGCTGGTTTAGACTAACCTGACACCATGCTGTAATCTTATACGTATGCATGGGAGATATCAGATCATCAAATTCCAAATGTGATGTTAATCTATAGGAATAATTCAGCTTTATAAATTAGATTTTGGTTTTAGTAGGAATGAATCATTAATTGTTTGCAATGACTAACATAGTAAAACTGCATTGCTAAACTTAGCATTAAAGTTAGAAAAAGAGGACCAAGTGGTAAATGTAGCTTTATGTGTATATGCTCCATTTATCTGGAACAAACTCCCAGAAGACTTTAAAAGTGCTGAAAGCCTGAGTTCTTCTAAGTCAAATTTAAAAACCTGTTTGTTTAGAGCTTCCCTTTACTGTTGAAGTTAAACTGTTAAATGAGGTATAATTAGATTAAGTTTGTGGTCCAACAGTTTTATGTGCTTTACTATCTGCTTTTATCATGTTATTTCTATTTGCTTTTATTCTGCTTTTATTGTTTAACTCATGTAAAGCATTTTGAATCATCTTGGTATTGAATTGAGCTAAAAAAAAAAAAACTTGCCTTGTCTATGTGGAATATTATAAAACAAGGAGGGATATTTCTACTTGTGTTTTATTGTGACTGCTCTTAGAGCTGTAAAGTTTGTTGTGGTGTGAATGAGATGTATAGGTCACCCCTTTTTGAATACTTAAAGGTTTATCAATTTTATCATTTCATAACTGTGTACCCTCTGTAACCCCTGCCTTTGGGACAACGGATGGAAATTAGCCTTTGGCTATGATCTGGCATGTTTGCATTCATGTTTTTCATGGGTGTATAATAACATAACCGTCCCAATCAAATAAATAAATACAAATATTTAAAGCTAGAGGGCTGTACGGTGGAACATTGGAAAGCGCTGTTGCCTTGCAGCAAGAAGATTCCGGGTTCGATCCCGGTCCGGGGTCTTTCTGCATGGAGTTTGCATGTTCTCCCTGTGCATGCGTGGGTTCTCTCCGGGCACTCTGGCTTCCTCCCACAGTCCAAAAACATGACTGTTAGGTAAATTGGCATCTCTCAATTGTCCCTAGGTGTGAGTGTGTGTGTACATGGTTGTTTGTCCTTGTGTGTCTATGTGTTGCCCAGCGACAGACTGGCGTCCTGTCCTGGGTGTACCCTGCCTTACGCCCGTAGTCTACCGGAGATAGGCACCCACCCAAACGTGACCCTGACGGATGAAGCGGGAGAAGATGGATGGATGGATGGAAAGATTTAAAGCTATATTTGTCTTTGATACATAAGCCTCCCACAGCCACTTGCTTACTATTATACAGATGTCTCAAGTTTACAGGATGCTTGTCTTGTCTTTTTTATCTTGTTACTTGCTTTTACTATCAATATGTTGTAGAAAGTCTGTGTAAACTGCAAGACAAACGAAGCAATGACGTGTGCCTATTGCAGCTGGACTAAGGTAACCAGATTTAAATGAATACGCTGAGATGCTTTTGGTAACATTTATATGTACATATTTATTTATTTAGAAAAAATTGAAATCAAATGCATGCTGAAATATGTGTTAGGATTTCTTAAAATTACAAAATTGAACAAAGCAATATTAACAGAGTACTATAACGGAGAATCAAAAATGCAATTATGTCTGTATTCTTCGTCACTCTCCATCTTTTCTTTTCAACACCCTTGTGCTCTTTTCCTCATCTTCCTCTTCAATCAGTCATTCTCTCTTCTAATACAGAGGCATGATATAATCAAAGACCCCTCCAAAAATATTAGAGCATGCAGCATTCTGAAAATGGCCAATTTAACTTAGAATAAAATAATTATCTCACACTCTAAAAGAAAATGTCTCCAACTCAAATGAATTGCTTCAAATGGTAACATGTAATTGAATTAAGATGATCATAAATCTACTAAGTTGGGTTTACCCATCACTTTTTAAGAGTCCAGATATTATTATTTTTTTAAAAATAGTTATTCTCAGATGAGAAATTTAGACCATCTAAAAATATGTTATTACAAAGAACTTCCCCTGGCTAAATAAATGCTAAGCATAAAACATTAACAAAAGAGACTATTTTAATTTAGAGATACAATAAAGCTTATTCAATAGAATAATTCCATATTTAACTATCTGATTGTTTATCCTACCTCATCATTCACAATGTATGTTCTTGCTACTTTCCCAGTTTCTCTGCCATTGATGCCTTCATTGTTTTATGAAGAATACTTAGTCCAAAATGAGAAGACTTACAAACCTAAAAGTCTATGCTTTGATTACAACCATAAATTAGCAAAGAAATTCATAAATAGCTAATTCTGAAGATATAGACTTAAGGTCACCAATTAATTTATAAACTTACTCTGGATGGACACTTATTGACACTAGTATGCTGCCTACTTTGGCACAGTGGCAGCGTATTAAAGTGGTTTATTCCAGTATTTCCATCACTAAGGCCAATGTGGACAAACCAGAGCATATTTCAATAAATGGCTTTAAAACACATCAAAAGTGAGCACCAAAGAAGATCGCGTAGCACATACAGCATGCTTGGCCCTTTGGTGATGCTGTGACACAGGGCATGCACAGACAACTCTTGCTAAGTAGACACAACAATATTTATGTCAAGAGGAGCACGTGGGTTTCAGTGGTAAGTTGAGCTACAACATCATCGTTAAAAAAAGATGCGGTTCATATATACTGTACATACAGCCAAATAAAAACTGTATTATCTGAATTTTTCAATCCTGGACCTGGTTTCAAGCTGGTATTGCTGTATCTGCTCTTCCAAAACAGTGGCTGCATTTGGATGCACAGCTTAAATGACAAAGTACCTTTCCTGGTAACCAAACCTCTACTCCCCATGGATGGAGTCTAAGTGAAACACTTTAAATATATTAGATACACAGAGCATTTTTTTAAAAGTCTTTATGTCTGTTAACTATCACAATTCATTGCTATCATGTAATGAAAATATGAGATCTTAAATAAAAAAAATACATACCAAAGAATTATTTAATGTAGTGATGTGGGATTCATTTTTGATACTACTTGAAAGTTATTTTCTAAAGCTTTTTTTAATCTGACAATTAACCTTATTGGAAGGCATTTTCTTACTTATTTACTTTTATTTGAATTATTTCTAAACATCAGCCTTTGGCAGGGGTTGGGTTGGATAGATTTTTCTCATTAATTAAAGGACAGTAGCCTTTTTTTGAAAGATGAAAAAAAAACAGCATAATGTTAAATGGACAACTATTATTAAACTGCTGTTTAGCTCAGCTCCACCTTTGATGATGCTACACTTGTACCAAGTCTGAAATATGTCACCTTCTAAGCTGCTATGCATAATGAATTATTTTGCAGGCTTTTTTTATGTGTCTTTCTGACTTATCTTTTTAAACCTAAAGTTTGCTTTGTCCTGATGATCTGAGAAGCTATATGTGTATCTATGTCATCGAAATTACTTTTTGCCTCACTACCTAGGAGCTAGAGCAACTCCACACATTGTCAGGAAACAATGCGTGCATGTGTTACTTTGTGCTCGCCTTACTGATGCCGCCACACTAAGAATAAGGATAGCTCCTGCTGTGCACGGTGTCCTGGATACCAAGAAGAACTCTGTTCAGAACTGCCTGTCTATATTCACTGCAGCATGCAGTGTTGATAGAAAGACGCAAAGAATTTGATGATAAAATTTCTTTTTTTCATCCTTGTTGTGTTCTCTCATTTGATATATTATCTGCTAAAAACATAGCACTTTTTCCAACAACTTTATACTTTAATCCTATCTTAGGCAACTCTATGTAATAATCCACACAAAAAGTTCTTCCTCAGAAACAACTCTTTTATTTTTTTTCCTTAAGAAAGGAAACCTGGCCTTGCCCCTGCTGCCTTGGCACATTTGTCCACCTGCAGTGCACCCACATTGCCAGGCCATCAGGCTTTGGGCAGCACACAGTGAGCAGCTCATAAATGAATAATGGCAGTCACATTAACATTTGGTGGTAGGGCAGGCTCAGGGCATAAAGGAGGGAGACCCAGAGACTATAGGCGCTTCCTCTGTCTTATAAAACAGCAGCTGATTAATGTTTGATTCTAGCTGGCCTCATTCCTGCAGCAGCACATTGGAGAGCTAATCTACAGAAGCGTTCAGCGAGAGAATGATGGAGGTGCAGAAGTAGAGTGAAAGAAAACAGTTTGTGCTTTGCCTGTTTTTAAAGGTCGATCTTGCAATACGTTTCCTTTTTATTCCTTCACCTCAAATCAAGTATTATTAAGAGTGAAGCTGTTCAATCAATCCAGGCTGAATCAGTTAAATAGCTTGATAAATATGAGGAAATAAATAATGACACTTATCATACATTTGTAGGGAATAGATATCTCTTGCTGCATGACAGGAAGGGAGAAAAAACCTTTTAAACAAAGCTGTTCACATAATCCAGGGCTAGGTCAGTACTCGCGGTTATAGGTTTTTGGATCTACTGCCAAGAGACCAAGCTAAAACGAGCCGTAGCCTTTCCTAAGTGGAACTTTGTAAAAGTAAATCCTTACTTGGCAAAAGAAGAATTAAATGTAAAGATCAAAATATATCACTTGCATCCACGTCTAAAAGTTCCAGTCCAATTTTTTTCCCTCTCCCACTTACTGCTAAAGGCTTTCTCTACCAACAGTCAAAGCAAAAGTCATGCACAGAACAGTATGGTTTAGAAATGTCCTCAGCATAAACAACACAGGTAGTAAACTTTAATCTGTGGTTGCAGCTCAAAGAAGATTAATGATTCACTATTTCCTTTTCTGCACACTATTGATTACATATGTTCATGTATGTGATGCTTCCTATATATGCACTGTGTAGTTCCGGATGAGAACCTTTATGGGGAGGCGCCTGATTAATTTACCTTGGTATTCAGAGATTTTACTTTGCATTTTTCTCAAAACAGATGAGTTTTACTTTTTCACAGTATCTCTTTTCATGTTTATTCGTGATATTCCAATTAAATTTCTGCGTAGGTCTGACCCAAATAGTCCAGTGGACTGCTTCAGTCAGAACCGTGCAAGCCCCTGGTATTTCAAAAAGTTCTCGGTCTGATTTTACATTGGATTGAATGCTAAATCCAGTCCAGTGTTTTCCAATCCTTAAAACTACAGGAACACATAGGAGTTCAATATGACATTGGTCCACCTTTTGAAGCTAAAACAGCATAAACTCTTCTGGGAAGGCTGTCCACAATGTTTAGGAGTGTGTTTATGGAAATTTTTGACCCTTCTTCTATTTGTGACATCACACACTGATGTTGGACGAGAAGGCCTGGCTCTCAGTTTCAGCTATAATTCATACTGGTCTACTGGGTTGAGGTCAAGATTGTCCAGTCAAGTTCATCCCCACCAGACTATGCCATCCATCTCTTAATGGACTTTGCTTTGTGAACTGGTTGCCATTAAAACCAGAGCAAAGATGTCCAAAAATTCTTGGTATATTGAAGCATTCAGAGTTACTTTCACCAGAATTAAAGGGCCCATTCCGTAGCTCCTCCTCTTCCAAACTTTTTATTTTTTGAGTTTTTACGGCACTAGTAGCTCATTTTTCAGACAGTAGGCTGACAGGAAAGGGGGTGTGAGAGAGGGGGGAGACATGCGGGAAAGTACCACAAGTCGGATTCAAACCTGGGTCGCCCGCATCGAGGACTAAGGCCTCCGTACATTGGTCGTGCGTGCACACCACTTAAGAGTTGGCAAATTATAGCCAGACAAGTACCGTTCTCCTGGCAGACGAAAAACCACGACTTGTCGATCAGAAAGTTGGTGACCTTTTTGCACTATGTGCTTCAGCACCTGCTGACCCTGTCAGTCTACGTGGCCTATCACTTTGTGGCTGATTTGCTGTTGTTCCCAAACACTTTCAGTTGTGATACAACTGACAGTTGAATGTAGAATATTTAGGAAAATTCTTGAGTCAACTGTTGCACAGGTGACATATTATCAGTTTCCCTAACCTTGTGAGAGCCACCCATTCTTTCACAAATGTTTGTTATAACAGTCTGCATGCCTAGGAGCTCTATTTTATCCACATGTGGCCATGGAAGTGATTGGGACACCTAAGTCCAATGTTTGGATGTTTGAGCAAATACTTTTGGAAATATAGTCTGTTTGATGCAAAGACTCATATTTCATCTAATCTTTTCAATGAGAGTCACAATTACTTATCTTATTTACTTACAAATATCTAGACTGTAAAAAGTGGCCCATTCTAGAGCATTTCTAACAGTGGCAAAGAATGGGAATGGTTCTCAGAGTCATCTTAAACATTTAGATTAATTATCATGGTAACCTTATCTCACCTTCTTTAACTAAGCTTCCCCTGACAGTGTTTATTATTGGTTTATTTTGGGAAAAATTGTTTTAGGATTGAAATATGCATCATTACGTGGAAATATTAGCTGCTATGACTTTAACCAAGGTCTCAGACCTTAATTGGCTTATTAATGGCATTGGCTTACTTTATAGTAAAGCCTGGTATTACACATGTATATTGCCCTTGGTTAATCTCTAGGTTGGAGGTGCCAAATTAATTGACTAAAATCAATTAAACTGACATAATTAGGATAATAAAATAACTATAACAAGTTACAGGGGTAAAATCTGTGTCACACATAAACTCCATCTCCAGGCTGATACACATTTCCATTCCTTTTTTTTTCATAATTTGACATGAAATAAGCAATGGCACAAATTTATTTTTGGGTCTGTGGTGTCTTATGGCATATCAGGGGAATTTCAGTAGTTACAGCATGACTGTTATAAACTACATAAGCATCCAAGAGTAAGAAAGGTTGACTTATATCCACCTAAGTATATCTTGTGCAGCAGCAAAATGATCTAAAAGCAACCAATTAAAACCATCATTGGTCCACTCTGTACTATTCAGCTAAAAAAACCTTTTCTGTGGATTATGAGGGGAAAAAAGTAATTTTGACAGTAACACACTGAGCAAAGAAAGGAAATTAAGAGTCTGTCACAGGTTTCAGAAAATGCCACCTGCACCCCAAACAAATGAAAAATATTCCACCGAGTGTGCCTTAGTCTTTCATACGTTTCCTCTTCCTTTGTCAAAAAAGTGTGGTTGCTTTTGACTGCACAAATAGAAAGTCCAGGGCTCAGTTCCAGTAAGACGTTCAAGTAAGCAGAATGAGCATAAATGCCATATCAATTTTGAGTTTTTGCTTTTATTTGAACTCTTTTCTTAGATTGTTTTGATTAAAGTAATTAGTCAACAATTTAAATAATTTCTAAAAAAAAAATAAAAAAAAAGAAAGAACAAACTTTAATTTTGGTAGATCTGCCATTACTCTATCTTTTAACCTTGGTTTAAACGTTTAAAGTCTTTGGATGAGGGAAGTTCCAAAAGCCCTAATCTCTTCTTTCTGTTGAGGTTTCAAAATTGTAGCTGCTGATTTGGCATGAAATGTAAGAATTTCCTAACATTTCCTTGCAAAGTCCTCCCTCATTATTTATTTTATCTTCCTTTTTCATACACCAGTGCTACAGTTAGCTAAACATGCTCTCTGCATGATGTTACCTGTTACATGTTCGAGCATTTGAGGTTTTTAGATTTGAAAGCCTCAACTTGACTGCCACATGTCAAGGTATGAAAAAAATGTTTTGGTGTCTGTGTTAAATCAATGTAATTGCCATTGTAATCATATGACAAAACATTGGTATCACTTAAACACAAAACTCCCTGGATTTGTCCAACAAACAAATGAAACCTATTAATACTTTGAATGCTGAGCCTAAAAGCTAGACCATTTAATTCAAGCATTCAACAAAATCTGCTAAAAGGATTGATTCAATATCCAACCAGAATCATACCTGTAAAGCCTGCTAATAGCTATAAAAAGTATACTATGGCTAATGGACATTTTCTTAAATGTTGTATGAATTCAGACACCCTTGTAGCTATCATTTTGAATTTGTGTAAGGGAGACAAAATCTAAAAGAAAATTATGCCTTTGCACAGGATTCTCTTTGTATGATTCATACCTGAAAAATAACAGTCTAAATAACATAAAAATCCTGGGTTAATATGACATCATGCTTTAGATTAGTGTATGCAAATAAGTGTCTGTGTAACTTCCTAAATAACACATTTAGAGCAACATAGTCTCCACATGTGCAAGTTAACTAAACAAATTGAATGTGCTTAACTTTAGAAATTTCACCGCTTAATTCTTCAGCTTTTAATGGCATCTACTTTCAAATGCAGATGAGCAATAATTGCACAGCACTGTTATGTCACTAATGGAAAAGGCACAGAGAGACAGGATGTGCTCCACATGCCAAATTTTCCACTAAACTTAAAAAAAAAATCCAGTGCAGTCAAGCAGAAAGGAGTCAGAGTTTCTATGACATTAATGTGTCAAGTTAGTGGCGATTAAATCCATTTGGTAACATGAAGGGTGGTGCTGTCAGAAGAAACCCTAAGAAAACAGAAGAATGTGACACCCATGCAAGGCTGTGTTCAGGTTATATGTCTGTGCGTGTGTGTTTTGCCTCTTGCATTACAAGGTGTAACCAACAGGTGACTTTGCACATCTGTAGCCAATTAAAAGGAGCTAAAGAGGAGCTTGTTTCCCTGGGGGAGATGTCAGATCTTTCCTAATCAGGCCTTCTACCTTAACTTGAGATCTTCATACTGTATGTCCTTTCACTTATCTTTTTTCTCCATCTCTCAAGATACCCTTATCTCCAATCACTGGCTTCATCTTGGACCCCTGTCTAATACATCCTAGTAATTGCTTTCAAAAATAATTTTCTTGTAAAAATAGTTGTTGAAATTCCCCCTATAATCTCCTCACTATCCTCTTCTGCAACTCCTCCCTGCTCCTCCAAGATCACACACCTGCTCTTCCATCCACTGCCATTTTCACACCCCTCTGGAAAACAAGCTCATTATAAACCCACACCACATCTACCAACCTCAGCCTCTTTGATTGTACTCACCTCCTTCCTGGATCATTATCACCTTCACTAACAGTAATAATCAGATCACTCTTCATCATCATCACCAGTAACAAAACTCTTCTTCCTTAGCAAACACTTGCCCTTCCTCTTCAGTGCCTTACTAGATTCCTCTCTTGAGCTCTGAAGACACATTTACTCACCTGTTTGTGCCAGTAAACCACTTTAACCTTCCTAAGTTTTAAGTAGCTGTTGTCTGTACAAGGGTCTTACAAAACCCAAACATGACAGAATTTGTCAGGCTCTCTCAGCACAGGTGTAGATATGGACCTTTAGAATGTAGCTTAAATTTTAATCTTATGCAGAACATAAGATTCACACACATATCCACCCAAACACTCTTCCACCCCCTCCCACCACACCACCATTCCACAGACGCTCTCAAATTTGACACATCCTAAAAGTTGTAAATTAATCTCTGTCTGTATGACAAAAACAGAGATATGTGACTGACAGTAAAACCGTCGCTGACAACATCCTGATTTGAATAATAAAAGAACGAAATAAAAGAGCTAAAAGCCAGTGCAAAGAATTTTCCAACTGCTTCAGATCCAAGAAAACTCAGACAACGTGATGTTGTCTAGAAGATGTTTCACCTCTCATCCATGAAAACTTCACTTCCAGTTGCCCTGGTCAAAATTTCCAAGTTTCCAAGTTTGACCATGACCTGGAAGACTGAAAACCTTCACAGACATGTACTTGTGCTTCCATCCAGGGAAGAAAAGAAAAAAAAAAACACAGGTAGGTGCTAAAATAGGTGCTCACTTTTTTATTCAGTAGACATAGTAATTTAACTGTTGGTCTCAGGAAGCGACAATAGGCTGTAATAAGCGTCTATACCCTTTCATTTGTGAAGGGATTTGCCTTGGCCAGTCTTTTATCTTGTAACGCTACAGTATTGTGAAATCCAGCCATACTGCAAAGAAAAGGGGAGGATGTGTATGAAACTGGCAAGAAGAGATGATAAATAAAGAGATGGAGGGGGGACTGAAGAGGGGTGAGGTCTCGTACACCAGGAGGTCATGACGAAACTGTGAGACACTAAAGAGGGTAATGCCATTTACTGTTCTCTATAATAACCCATAATGTTGGTATAATTAACCCCAGGAAATGTGGCTTCATTAGTCTCAGTCCGGGTAAAATGAAATGAAGTATAATCTAATTGCATGAGTATACTAGAAGGCTTACACTAATATGAGACCAGAATGAAGATATGAGCTAAATAATAAGAGCTAAAAGAGCTTTTATCATTATTTAACAAAAAAAGTGCTTGATATCCACCCAGAATGTGGCTGATATCAATGAATCTGAAAACCTAACCCTTGACAAAAGACTTTTAAACTGGAATGTAAATATTCAAAACAGTAAAGAGTGTAGGATATGTTCCTGACTGAAGCTACCTTGAGCATCAGTAAAGCAGTTTTGAAAGTACATAGAAATACCATCCGATTTTTTTTGCAACTGAGCTACATGTGGAGATATCTCATTCAATTATTAAGAATGTGAGAGAGATTTTTACCAGATAACAAAGTGGTTAAATACTAAACAGCACAATAGGACAGTCTTTCTCATGGAGCATAATAGATGTGTCAATGTTAGTAACTTTTGGGTAACTTTTGAATTATCATAAGCTTTGCCAAGATGTAGAACTTACCAAGAGATCTGCCATTTTAGTAGACCTGTCTCCATCAACATTTATTGTTTTGTTTCTAGTTTGAAGAATTGTATTGTATTTTTATGCTCATTTTAGGTGGTTTTTACTTTTTTGAAAAAGAGTAAGTGTGCTAAAGAGTAGATATACATTTGGAGAAAAAGTACTGACGTAACAAAAAACTAACTGAGCTGTGTTTTATATTCTGAACTCTAGAGTTAGATTTGCATTGTAACAACTTAATTTAAAACTTTGTTCCATTAGGGATCTGTGAGCTGTACTAGTTAGCTACTTCTACTTCCTGCTTATTAAAGCCAAGCATAACATCAACATGTGATGACATCATGTTGGTTAATTTGCTTCAATAGATGAATACAAGTACTAATTTGATTTTCTTTTTTCAACATTTTAAAGGTTTGTTAAACTCAAGCCATACCTAGCTGTTCTCGAACCAACCATCAATTATATTGTTTGCCAGCTGGTTTCCTGGTCTGCCAATTTTAATGCTAATCTTTGGTTATCATGTGCAGAAAGTTAATTGGCCTTTGCTTTCTTAAGTCTGCACCGATGCTCTACAGCTCAATCAATGTTTCTCCTAGCTTTATGTTATTTTTTGATAAATATATCGCAGATTTGAACCTACTATTCCTGTTGGTGCAGAATCCTTCATTGTATATATTGTCATTGTAAACCGAAGTAAATGTTTAATTATCTAAGAACTGCCCAAATAAAAAAGTATATTTATATAGATTTCTTTTAATCAAAATTAATATTTTTATTAGGTACCTTTCAAGATGTGCGGTGGATGGCTTTCTTTTCTAAAAAAAAAATTGAATCTTTTTGACAAAAAAAAGTTGTAGCTATGACCTTTAAAGTGGTTATGACTTTTTTTCCCCTGGAAAACATTGCTTTACACTGATCTGCAATCAAGATTAAATCCCAAGAGTGTCAAACTTTGATAGCTTTTGTCAAAAAAAAATTGTTTAAGCATTTCAAAAGATATGTGTCTTGGATGTTTACAGTAAAAGAACTTCTAAAATTAATTCACAACCAAAACATTTGATACCATAAAGATCTTTATACATTCATTCCTAAACTCTGTAAAAGAAAATGTTGCCTTACGGAGTAAAGCCAGCAAAACCTTTTAAATTGCAAGATCTTCTTCACATGGGACAGTGAAATTGTTTAAAATACGCGCAGGCAGATCAACCTTTAAGAGCTATTGAAAATCGACCACTAAATTCTAATCGAAGCAACCCTCAGATAAATTTAAAATGAAACAAACCCTTCACATTTCTTCATCTGTATTCTCCAAACTTCAGCACACTGCCTTAGAGCTCACTGGTTCAGAAGGTTTTCCTGTCTGCTCTCATCTGCATCACAAAAAAGAAGCCTTTTCTCTTGGAAAAGAAATACAGATCAAACTTTATCTTTTTCAAACAAGTAATCCTGTGGGAAAAGCCAGACTCGTAGCCATTAGGCAGTGTCCTCTGTGCCTCGGCTCTCTACCCCGTCTCAGCCTTTGTAGCAGAAAGGCCAGAGCAAAGCTTGTTTCCATTCAGCTGGGAGAGCTGGTCGAAGCCGTGAGATCAAGCAGCTTCCAGCAGTTCTTTTAATTTTTTTTTTCTCTTTCCACAGTAATACTTGTTGTCTCCATAGCACTGGAAGTATAGTATGGATGGAAAAAGAAATGAAACAGATCTTACATCTTTTCTTCTTTCCAGCAGGTTTGAAAACATTTGTGAAGAAGAATATGAAAATTTACAAATGGCTTAAAATGGTGTGAAAAAAAAGTGCAATTTTAATGCTTGTTTGTTTTCCTTCATGCTCCTTGCACAAATCATCCACCACATAGCTGCTGCGTGACTTTACTTCAAGAGCACTTAGTGGCTGTCTTCATCAACCCGAGATTTACTGCAGCAAAACAGCTTTAATTGGTACTGAGGGGAAAGTGAGGTAGAAAACGCTGCATGCTTCACCAAGGTTTAGAGAAGATTTGTGCAAATAATCAAGAATTCTACCTGCAAAGGAATTTTGCAAACAATATACAAATTTCTGTAAGAATAAAATCAAATCTTAACTTATCTCAAATACACAAAATCAGCTTATCTGGTTCTGTCCACAAAATTGACCCTAATGGAGACATCAGACTGCAGAAAATGGATAGTAACAGCAAATTCAAGAACATGGTGCAGAAGTCATCCTTAGGATCTGCGGATAAAAAAAATCCAGCCACAATTAAGCTCAAAGAAAAGACCTCACTGACACATTTGAAGACAGTAGGACATCTTCACTTGCCCTTCTTTTAACACTGAAAGGCCTCATCACTGGTTGTGTTTGTCTCAGGGGGCTTTAAGAAATTAACTCATGTTGTTGCTTTAGTTTTGGAGAAAGTTAGTAACCCATTAGTAGTTCTTCATCTCTAGCAGCTACTCGAAGCCAGTGAAGGAGAAGAGACAGGAAGAGGGACTGGAGGATGAGAGATTGTGATCACATAACATTGAGGCTATTTCACATAAGGTGGGGTTAACAGTGGCTTAAGTCCAAATAAGAAAATATATTTAGAATGAAAATCAGGGTGTTGACCCATTCATCTTGTTTTCTGCTGAATTGGACGACCCAGTGAATAAAATGTAAATGACTACAAGAGTATCTAACACTTGGAGAAGCCTGAAAGTAAAAATGTGGTTGTGTAAAGAGTTTACAAAGGTTACATTTTAGCTAATCTAGTAGACACTTTTGTGATTACTAAATTGTAAGCTTTTTTTATTTTAACTCTCAAACATGAATCCATTATAATACCAAATATGAAACCTTCCCCTTTTTAATGTGCGCTATTTTGAATGGATTGAGATGCACCAATCACTGCCATACATCAAAATCTTTTCCTTTTTACCATGAGGGATTCTTGTTGCTTAGTGACTTCTAATAATTAAGGTCAAGCCCAAAATTATTCATACCTCTGGATGTTTTTTTGAAGATATTATTTTTTGAAGAAAGGGGTGGTCTGATAAATAATGACACATACCCAAATAATAGATAACCTTCTCCAACCTACTGTTCCTGTTGGTGCAGAATCCTTCATTGTATATATTGTCATTGTAAACCGAAGTAAATGTTTAATTATCTAGGAACTGCCCAAATAAAAAAGTACAGTGGGGAAAATAAGTATTTAGTCAGTCACCAATTGTGCAAGTTCTCCCACTTAAAAAGATGAGAGAGGCC
>JAUZNJ010010431.1:0-17942 GCA_034780135.1 Jordanella pulchra
ATAATAAAGTGAAAAAAAAAGTGAAAAAAAAATTAAAATAAAGTTTCATTGTTTTAAAAAGATGCCTTAGATAAAATAAGTAAATCTGTGCTGTGCATTTGTTTGACCTTTGACCTGTTACATACTTTACATACCTCACCTTCAACTTAAAAACAAAATATCAATCAAAACAAAAGCATCAACGAGGAATGCATCCTTTACATCCAATCCTATCATTCTCTCATGCATCATAACCACACAGTGTAAAGTCAAAGTAGGGATCAGCCAGGTTTAAAGGCTGCTGGTTAACACTAATCATTTAAATCATAGAAGTGGCCTTAGAGGCGTGTTGTAAACTTGGCACATTGTTTTACTGCTCTGCTCCAGAAATAGGACTGATCAGCATTCTGGCTGTTGGCTTTTTCTTCCTCCTTATCCACCATCTTCCTAGTTTCTGTTGTGTATGTGTTAGAGAGCTGGTAAAGCAAGAGCTTAAGGCTTTTGTTGTCTTTCTGTCATCGTCTGCAAATTTCAAATAAGACCCGCCTCCTGTTGGATATCCTCATTTTCTGACTCACTGTGTTTATGTTTTTAAAAGTCAGTCTTTGTCATTGTTTGTATACACAACATGACCTCATAAGTTGTCCTGTCGGGCATTATTCTTCAAACATAAAGATTAGCCGCCCATTTAACTCTTGTTTTCTATCCTCTGTTATATTTACCATTATTCCTGTGAAGGTAAAGGAATGAGTCTGTAACTTATCCACCATGTTTTTTCTCACAAACACACATAGATTGCTCAGGAATTTTAGCTGTCAAAGTATTCTAGCAGGTTCAACCTGTTGGTCTCCAGTTGGGGATTATCCACAGCTTTGAACTTTTAGTTGCACCCATGGCGGGTTAGCTTTTGTTGCAATCAAGGAAAATGGCTGCTTGTTGGTCCAGGTTTTTCATCTGCGATCAGTCGAGCCCTCCTCATGTCGTCTCAGCCTGTGGCTGCAGCCATGTTTGTGCTGCTTGGCTGAATTCATTCAATGGCCCGTCCTGGTTCTCTCCGTGTGGGCCAATGTGCTCCTGTGGAATTTTTTAATGCTTTAGTGCTGCACAGTTTTTGGTTTTGCCACTTTTTAAACCGCTATGACCGAGAAACATTCCCTGACTCTGTCCCTATTGGGTTGATAGAGTACATTACAGAAAAAATATTTTGTTTCCTCAATATAAGCAGGAGATATATTTCAAAAATATATATATTCTTCACACTTTTCAGTGCAAAGTCTTCATTTTAAACAGTTTACGTATACTATTCTGACCATTAACTGACTTTTGTACACCTGTTAGTGGGTGGAAAGTGAATATTATGTCCTCGGTTTGTGTTGAAGTGTAAAGATGAGTGGATGACTGGGTTTTCTCAGTCAGTATCTCAGGAACTGTTGCCCTTCTGGAGCATTCCCAGCCCGCCACGGTCAGAACCGATCAAAGTGAGTCAAAAAAAGACAGAGTTAAACTCTGTTCTGACATAAAGGTCTTGGAATACACAGAGCTTCACAGCTTGTCCAACACACGGCTGCATCTTCCCCTGCAGGCCGATGAGAAATGTTTTCTTTTAAATGAAAGTGGATCACTTAACTGAAAACACACACGGCACCAGGGTGCATGATGGGAAGAAGGTAAATCAGTGGAGGTGGCATGCTGAAGGTCCTGCCATTAATGTGAATGTTGCTTTGACACATAACACCTACAAAAGCGTTGTCTGGAATCAAATACTTTCTAGCAACTAGTCCCTGATGGTCGTCATCTGTCCATCGCACACAAATAGCTCTGGCACTGTTTGAGGATTCAGTTGCTCTACAGAGCAACCAACTTCATTCAGTCATGCTTCTCACCGATGTGATGAAAAAAGAAATCCTCACAACGTACAGAACTTAAAGGGTTTCCTGATAACTTCTTGGTACCAGAATCCACAACTGACTTTTAGGGAACTTTATGGCTCAATGCTTTGACGCGTTAAAACTGATTAACGAGCAAAACCAAGACAAATGCATGATTAGATCTGTGTTTATATTTTGATGTCCTTTGGCCAAGGCTCTAACCTTAAAGTCATAAAGTTATAGGAAGTTCCTGGACTCTGTCAGCCGTCATTTTCTTAACAACAGCTGTCTTGTTTTCTTCTAACCTCCAGTTATCTGTCTTCTCTTAGTGCAAGTGACCTCGCCAAGCTGCTGCCATGGCCCTGGTTCAGGCTCTGCCCTTATCTGCTGAGCCTCACACCCCCAGCCACAGTGGAGCTCGCAGACGACACCAGTCGGGCCCTTCACCCACCATCAACCTGCCACCACCCGCTCTGGATCCAATGGGCTCTGTCAGCAGCCTCGCTGCCACACGTCCCAATCCCTACCACGATCCCCGCTCTGCTGTAGAGCTGGGGGGCCGAGTACGACGACCGACGCCGGGGGCTAACTGCTTGGGCACCGAGTCACCCAGGGACCCACTGCTGCAGAATGTCCCTCCTCCAAAGAAACAGAGCTCCACAGCATCGGGTAGAGGGCTGGAGAAGGACAGTGGGAATGGGAACTATACCTATATAAATGAGGACTATGTGGGGGACTGGAATGACAACCATGTTAGACCCCCGAGCCTGGAAACTGAGCTAGAAGAGACTGCAGGAGGGCTGGGGATAAACGGGAACGTGGGGGGACCTCCTCCAAGACTGATCCCAGTGTCAGGAAAACTGGAAAAGGTGATAAACAGTATTATAAGTAGTACTGAGTGAAGTATTAGATGTAACGCAGCGTTGGTCTGTTGGTGGTTTTATCAAGATTTTAATAAATAAAACAAAGTGTTTGTCACAGTGGTGACATTGAGAAACTATGGCTTTAAGGTCTTAATAAGATGAAAAAACTCCACAGAGCTACACATTTAGCCCCTCCCCCACCTGTTGCTCTACACTGCTAATCAGCAGGCTAAGAGAATGCTACCTTTATACCCCACTTAAAAAATGATTATTACTATTATTATAACTGTAATGATAAATGGTATTAAAAGTATAAATTCAAAAAATATTTAATCCAGTCATGATCTGCACCCGTTTGCAACACAACAATCCTAAAGGACTGTCCGGTAGTAATAGTTGGTAGGATGTATCCTGTCAAGTGTCATTCACTCACGCCCTGCATTGATGTCAAATATTTGACCAGTGGAATTAATTCTGCATCATTTCTTTTCATAAACAAATTTATGTGAGTTTGATGTTTAGGTTCTGATGTTTATTTGGTTTGATGCCTGAAATCTTGGAGGTCTGCCTAAGAAATGGACCAGAATACTTAATGCTGCTGCCTGCGTCCTCACTAAAACTAAGAAAGTGAAGAACATCAGCAGTGTCAAAGTCCTTCCACTGGCTCCCGATGTTTAAAAAAATGGATTTTTAAAATGCTTCTGTTAGTTTATGTTCAACTTATCTGGAATAAACTCCCAGAAAACCTCCAATCAATCAATTGCTTTGAATCCAGACTAAAAATGTCTTTAAGAGTGGACTTTGACTGTGCTGTCTAAACATAAGTTAAGTTTTTAACCTAATTTTCATTGCATTTTTTATATCCTATTTTTTCTAAGTATATATCTAATTTTATTGTGTTGCTTTTATTCTCTGTGACCATTTTGTTTCACCACTTTCAATTGTTGCACAAATTATCACTCATAAATATCCACATTAGTCTCACTGCAAACCTGGGGAACAAAAGGCATATGAAAGGGACAGAACGTCATTATTCTGTACAGCCAGAAATATTCAAAACATACATGATGGATTTTTTTTTCTGGATGTTGAAACTAAAACTTTGTAAAAGCTTGGTGTACCCTGACACCAGATATCCCTCCATGCCTTGTATCTTCTCTTTGTTCCTGGCTTTTATTCATCTTTGCCTCCTTATACCTTTTCTGTTTTGTGTTCTAGAACATGGAGAAGACGGTTTTACGCCCCACTGCCTTCAAACCTGTCATTCCCAAGAGTCGCTCTGCCATGCAGTATCTCTCCCCTCGCCATGGTGCAAATGTCCCCGAGAGCCAAAACAACCTGAACCTGCTCAGCCCTGCCAACAGGGAGGTGTCCCCATCCTGCTCTGAGAAACGCAGCTCCTACAGCGGAGGGCGTAACGCCAGCAGCGGCAGCAGCCAGTCTTGTTCGTTGTCAGACTCTGGTCGGAACTCTCTCTCCAGCCTGCCTCCGTACAACGGTGCCACCTATAGTCTTGCTTCTGCTGAGGTTCCTGCAGGACATCTGGAGCCCATAAAGAGCATTGCAACGGTCGGCCCACATGGACACTCCAACTCTGACAGCGGCCGCTCGTCTTCCAGTAAGAGCACCGGCTCTGGCTCCACAAGTGGCCGGGGACAGCTGCTGTCTGACAGCGGCTCCGGCGGGCGCTCTCCAGGCCCGGTGGAGGGTTATGAAGGTGTGGTGAAGGACCTAGAAGACAAACTTAGGGAGAGGGAGCTGGAACTGCAGCAACTCAAAGATAACCTGGATGACAACGAAGCAGCAATTTGTCAGGTTTGTATAAATCCAACTCTTCTTGCAGTGATCGATTATCCACTTTGTCCTGAAAAAGAATTGAAATAGAATCATATTTCATGTAGGTTTATGAGGAGAAACAGAAACGCTTTGAGTTGGAGCTGGAGGAGCTGAGGCAGAGCTGTGCCACCAGGATGCAGGTGGCGTCTCAGAAGGCTCAGCGTGCTCAACAGGTGCTTCAGCTGCAGGTCAGAACGTCTGACGAAAACCACAGATTTTCTCTCTGTGTAGTTTATACTATCAGAACAAAATCCAAAAATGAAATGAAAACAAACCTCTGTAAAGAAAATAAACAAAACTCTACCTAAACTTCCTCTTTGAAGGAAAGCTGGCATTAAAACTCAAAGGTGGCCCTTTATCAGCAGTTAAGCTGGTTAAAGTAGCTGTAAAGCTACCAGGGGAGAGATATTTATTCAGGGTAATCTCTAGCAGTCTAATTTAACTTTTTGTCTTAAATGTTTCATTCCTTTCCTTCTAATTATCGTTTGATATCAACACATGGAAACATTGCATCCAAACCTGTTTATCATCGAATTCATCCACATTCATTCAGACTTTAAAGACAACAAGTCATTTTAAATATAACAAAACAAATGGGAAACTTTAGCATCCTACAGGGAAGACAAGGGTTTAGGTGTGGGAGGTTTGAGGCTTCAGTCTTTCTTTGCAATTACATTTTTTTCTTTTTACTTTATTCTTTGCCATAACTATAAAACCGTTTAGAGGAAATATGCGTCTGTACAATGTCTTAAGGGACTTTTTAATACATATCAATTATTTTTTTCTTCACTGAAATGCTGTTTCTGAGGTATGCTTTATTTTACTTAGGTTTATCAGCTCCAGCAGGAAAAGAAGAAGCTGCAGGAGGACTTTGCTCAGCTTTTAAAAGAGAGGGAGCAGCTAGAGGAGCGCTGCACCTCATACGAGCATGAGAAGATCCAGCTGGGGCCTCGACTGGAGGAGACAAAGTGGGAGGTAAACAGATATGACTCGGAAAGATGAAATTATGCTGAGCATCACACGGTGGCCTTAATAACCAATCACTCTCAGTTTAATCTGGCTTTTTTCAGTGGATGCTTTTCACACATGGTTATTATAAAAGGATTTCATTCTGATCTTCTTATTCAGCATCCTTCCTAATACGACCTATGATAAAGGTCCATCAAAACACAACAACATTTTGACCAGCTGTGGCATTGCTAACAATTAAATAAATGAATAATTCATGTTAGATGATTGAATAAATGTAACTGAGCCATTTTTTACTTCTACACCATTTTATTTTGTTGACGGTTTTCAGCTTTCTTTGAGCCTAACAGCTTTTGTTTTTTTGACAGCATTAACTTCCACAGAGAAAAACAAGAGCTTCCTCTTTTGCATGTCGATGGATAAAAAATATTTATTCACAAAATTCAGATTCTAGTGCTTGTTGGGGTAAAAAGGGGAAGTTTACATTTTTATAAGCACGCACTGAAATGTTTGGTTGAATAATTATTCTATATATATATATATATATATATATATCGAAATGTAGTTTTGTTTGGTAACTTTTATGGTGCGACTTTTAAACACTTTCTGATTTCCAATATTTTGTTATAGATTACACTGAACAATTACAGCTTTTGCCTCTGATCAAAGTTCCAAGTGTTAATTAGTTTTATGTGGTTTCCTTTCCTTTCTATTTTCTATTTCTGTTTTATAAAAATAACGTAAAATAACTGTCATAGGTTATTATAAGGTTGTTGATGTTGATAATTGATGTTGTAACTAAATCACATCGACTGAAGTTATGCAATATATCATGATGTATAATTGCTCTTATCTTCCAGCTCTAATTAAGCAATTCACTCTGAAGCAATTGTAAAGCCATACCTGTTAAGATCCTACAGATAAGAGCCCACAAGGAGTAAAGTTAGCAGCTTAATTGGGGTCGTAAAATTTGTTTAAAAAGAAAAACAGTTTGACCTGAAAAAATACAGGAAACAGGAAAAGAAGTTTTGAAACTGAAAAAATTTTTTTTTTAAAACTATAAAAGGATGAAAAGTAATTGTCAGATTAAAGTAAATTTTGATGCAGATTTTATTTTTTGTGCCCCAATTCAGCTCCATAGTAAAGGATTCAGCCTTAATGAGTCCAAAGTGGTGGAAGCCGTTGCACCTACCATCATAAGAAAACTTACTAACTGATCTTACAAAGAAAAACCTTGTTCTGTGACTCCTCAGCTAAATATGTTTTTGCACCAAAGGCTGCATTTCCCTCTGTCTTCGTGTCTTAGGTATGTCAGAAGTCGGGCGAGATCTCCCTGCTGAAGCAGCAGCTGAAGGAGGTGCAGAGTGAGCTGGCCCAGCGTGTGGGGGAGATCGTCTCGCTGCGGGGTCAGCTCAGAGAGACCCGGGGCGAGCTCACAAACACGCAGGTGCTGCTCCAGGAGGCCCACGGCACGACCCGCACGCGGACCATGGAGTTGGAAGTGTGTGAGAACGAGCTTCAGCGTAGAAAGAGCGAGTCTGAACTGCTCCGAGAAAAGGTGGGACGCCTGGAGGGAGAGCTGGCTCATCTCAGAGACACCTTGGCCAACCAGGGGGCAGGAAACCGACAGTGTCAGATATTCCAGGAAGCCGAGGAGCATCTACTGGCTTATGAAAGCGACGAGGCGAAGGCCCAACGACAGAGTGGCACTGAGGCGCTGCAGAGCATGAAAGTACAGATGGAAGGGTTGAAATCTGAGTTGGCCTTTGAACGCAAGAAGGTGGAACAGCAAGCAGGAGGTTTTGAGGAGGAGCGGCGGATATGGCAAGAGGAGAAGGACAAAGTGATCCGCTACCAAAAACAGCTCCAGGAAAACTATGTGCAGATGTATCGCAGGAACAGAGAGCTGGAGCAGCTGCTGCAGGAGCTCAGTCTGGAGCTGGAGAGCAGAGAGGAGGACGAGGGCAGCGGCAACGAGATCAATTTTGACGAGATTGCTGCAACAGAAATCTGATTCTCACAAATGTCCTTTATTTTATTTGCACTACATTTGACTCACTTCCCCCAGAAGTGAAACCTTGTGTTCTCTATGCGACTAACAACCAGACTAGTGTGTCCACACTTCCTGTGTGACGATTGTTGCACTTGAGTGTTGTTGACCTTTAAATGCCATTAAGTACATCGCTTCTCAGCTCCTCCATCAGCAGCGCCGGCGAGTCGTCAGTCTTGGTGATTTTTCACACCTTTAGGCGTTTGTGTGAAGAACTTCAGTCAACCTTCACCACCACTCTGCTCCCGTCCTGGTTCTGGCTGCAGTTTCCCTGCTGGGTTTATCGTTGCACTCCCACTCTGTTTCACTGGTACAGTAAACGTGTCGACCACACATTCATTGTGTCATGATAAGAGTTAGTTGATCAGAGTTGGCTTTTAATGTCAGTCACAGACTCTGGATGATGGTGGCAGACTTCTGATCTTTTTGAACTTGGCAGAGTAGAAACAGATTTTTATATAAACGTCATTGACAGCCATGAATCCACATTTTGCTTTTCATAGAAAAATTGATGAGCAACATTTGAGTTTTTGACTCATTTTGTGGCCCATTAAAATTTTTTTCAGTTGATATTTTTCAAATTGGGGTTCTGTAAAATGGATTTCAGCAGTTAGTGTCTTATTTTCCATGATGGCATTTCTAAAACCAATGTGTGCCACTGGCTTTCCATGTGAAAGGTAAAGTTTAATTGGTTTATTTACTGGAGAAATCAACCTAAATTCTTATCCAAATCTATTAAATTCAATACACCTCAGATTTCATTGATGTTCTCTCAATATGTTTAGTTCGATTCAAACTAATTCAGTTTATACTAAAAAAATATTGATACCAAAGGGATATTAATCTCTAAGGTATTCGTTTTTTTCCCAACCAGTCATTGAAGGCTTTATTAGTTGTAGGCAGGAAGTGTCTTCTCTGTCTTGCAACATCTTTTACGGAGTTCCCTGAACAGAGCTGCCCTTCTTTATTATTTTTTTTTCAGCTAGCTTTAGGTCACTTCCTGTGATCCTCATTCCCCAGTAGATGGCAGAAGAGATCACACTTTCCACAATAGACCAAACGCTACTACATACTCTAGAAGAACAGAGATGTTTCTTCTCGCTCCTGCAGCCAATGATGTCAGGCCTTTCTTGGTGGTTCATGCTGCCTCTTCTTGACACGTCTGGGCAGAACTTTTTTCTTGCATTGTGTTCGATAACAGCTGTAAGTTTTGTTGGATTTGGATGCGTGATAAATGGGAAAAGCAGAATTTATTTTTTCCCCTCATTTTCTGGTTGACCCCATAGCTTATTTTAAATGTGGAAATCCATCTAATTATCTGTTCTGCAATGGATAGTTTGAGGATTGCCTGTCAGAGGTGGTGAGAAAAGATAAACATTTGTATAATGATATGAATCATTTGACGCGCTCTCCTTCCTCATTGAGCTTTAAACAGGCCTCCTCTGCTGTTGTGTTGCTGTTTTCTTTTGTTGTGACATAAGCTACAGTAAATGGAACGTTTATCAGCGGAGCTTCTCACAAAGTATAAAAAAACTACATTTCTCTTCACAGATGGAGCATGCAGCACGCTTTATAAAAGATAAGCAGCATCTGCAAACACTGATGGACATAAGCTTCATTCAGAAGTTCAGTCTGCTCTGTCCCTTCTTCTGTCTGCTGTCAAGGTCAACACAGACAAATTTATACTCCACTTCTTCCATGATGTTTACAGGATTCAGTTCGTTCCTGTTTCTTCTGAAATCTACAATCATCTCCTTGTTTTATTCACATTAAAGATCAGACCTGCTCCCTGTACTCGGCTTCAATGAAACCAGATTGTTTATTTAATGCAAATTGATAAGGATCTCTAAGGAAGCCTGACTGCATCAAGTCACTGACTTTGTAGAAATCCCTCATATTAAGCAACAGTGGAGAGAAACAACTATTAACATGAAAAACAAAAAGAAAATCCAGTAAAACACACTTTGATAAAGCAGCCATATTCCACACATGACCAGGGGCTGAAAAAGGCTGACAAAGATGAATGTTTTCCCATCCAAGATGAGTGGTAAGTTTTAGTCAAACTGCAAAAAAAGATGATCTCTACAAATAAAACTTATAACTTTTTGTAGGACTGGTTCCAGGATGGTTAATGTAAGATACTAGCTGCCTATAACTGTTCAACACAACCCCTCTTTAGAAAAAAAATCAACACCTTCTCCATCACTGCAAATTAATATTCGGGTTCTGGATTATATTATAAAATAACCCCTACAATAAATAACCTAAATGACACCTTCATTACCAACTTAACGGTTTTAACCCTGGAGTGACGTTAGCTTTATCAGTTGCCACTGAGTGAAGGGCCAATGTTCTTTTGGTTGTTTTACAGCATTGATTTTAAGTATGAATAACACTGTTACAAACCCACCAATGCTTTGTGGCTTACAAGCCTGGCTGCAGTCTTTCTGCACTGATTATTGTCTGCCTGTTCCCAAAAGTAAAAATATAACCACTGTGAACAGACCAAAGCAATGTCCATAGATATTTTCCTCCTACAGATAAAAAGCTTGGATTTCACTGTTTGTGTGAATATTTGTTTGTTCCTCAGTATAACTTTTATAAACCTTCAATATTTGTATGAAGACATTAAATGTATATTTTCATGCTGTACATTTCTTGAACAAAACCAGTACGGTTTAATTAAAATAATATTTGAAATCAGGTTTTAATGTTGCATTCATTTATTCAGCCTCTGCATATCGTTTCAGTTTTTACCGTAAACCACCTGCAGCTTGGTCTGATTCTACTTTGAGAAGATAATGTTTATTTAGCCGTTTAAATGGCTCATATCTGCCCTCTGCAGGTTCAAAAAGGCTAAGACGTGTCATGAAAGTCAAAAGGCACCTAAATGACTTTAAACTGAACAAAAATTCCATTTGTTTTTGAGAGATGTAAAAATATAATGCTTTAAGTAGATCCAATTTCGCTCCAGATTATGAACAACCTCCTACAAGTTTTGGGGATTTTTTTTCTTGAATTCCTTTGTTTTTTGAGGTTGTTTGTTAGCCAGCCCTCAGTACTTTCTGCTAAGACAGCTCATGCCTGTCTTTTAAAAGGTTTTGGGGAACCTTGACCACAAACACCATGGGGTCTTTGGCCTTGTTGCTGAAGGCTTTCCGGATGATGTCGACTGCATTCAGGTGAGTCACTCCTTGAAGGGAAACGCCGTCCACAGACACCAATTCAAATCCAGCCTGCAACAAAGTGAAAGATTTTCAGATCAGACATTTAAGACACGCACTTCATTACGTGCACCTGTTTAACAGCCGACAGTCGCATAGCTTAACAAATGTTTGGATCTAGTGATCATTTGAGAATGCTTTAAAGTTCAAAGTTATCACCAGAATTGAAGAGTTTTAAATATCCTTCAGACTGGTTTGGATCAGGTTGGCCTGAAACTAATGGGATTTCCAGACACAACTATCTCGCTGGTTTATGCAGAAAACTAAGAGGATAAATATACTGACATTGGAGGAGAGTAAGCTGTGAACAATTTCCACAAACCTTCCATTAATGGACAATGACGGATTGAAATATGCCACCAAAATAAAGCCATCCTGCCTTGTTTCAACCATTAAGACAGATCTAATGGTGAGTGGGATTTTTTTTCTTAGTATACTTTGAGTCCCTCAGTACCAACTCATTCAGCACTACCCATTTTCTGATTGGAATTGAAGCCAAAAACTATTGATTAAAATGCAGTTCTGACACAAAAGAGGGTCCATTCCAATATTATTAGGGTCTACCTAATGAAGTGGTCAGCGAGTGTGTGTCTAAAGGTATTGAAAAATAAAAAGTTAAAAGATCTAAGGCTTTTAATTTAAATGCAATTTGTTAAACCTACATTAAAACTTTTTTCTTCATCATCTAGGCCAGGGGCCTGCAGCTCCAGAGCAGCAAGTGGTTCTTTACAACTTAAGTGGCTCTTAATAGTGGCCTAGAATTGTGTAAAGGAACGACTAATGTAGTATAATAACTATACCAGTCTTAGAAGTTGTTGTTTTTTTCAAGTAATATTTAATTAATATTTCAAAACAGACTGGCATTAAAAAAACAAAACATATGTTTTTAGATCATTTTTTGTATTATTATCAAATATATTTTTTTTCCTTAATATTTTGTTTTTTTTTTCGCATCAAATATTCTATTAAAAAAAATCAATATTTCATCTTTGTGAAACATTTGATCTTTTTCCTTGTTTTAAATGATAAAAATACAAACTTGTTTTTTGAAATGGCAACAGTTTTTCTATACTGGATATCTTTTTTTTATATACTGGATATCTAACAAAAAAAAAGAATCTGTGTTTTATTAAATTGTCATGAAATATTTACAGCTCTGAATGACCTTTACTCAGCCAGACATGGGGCAAAATGGCTGTTTGGACTGTAAAGGTCTCAGACCCCTGGTGTAGTCTGTTATGGATTTGTATGAGGCTGTAATTTTAAGGAATAAAACATTTATAGTTTACTGTTCAATCTGGGCATTTTTGGCAGATAAAATTCAACTAAGAATCTTCAAAGGGCCACATTTCACTTTCACAATCATGTGATGTTAATGAATGCTAAATTTATTTGGTATCCAAACTAACAACAGAAAGTGCTTTAGTAAATTTGCAGCCAGTTAAGCACTTTAACTTTTGCAGAACCATTAGATAACTACGCATAATGTCCTAAACATGATGGAAAACCAGATTTTCTTAAGCTCTCGTCACTTTACCTTGAGAACATCACACATGGAGGCGGCTCCTCCAGGAAAGATCTTCTCAATCTTCACCATTGGTTGAATCTTTGACTCGATCCCTCCAGAAATACTGATGCCTGCAGAAGTTAGCGGCTGAAGTGAGGCTTTTTCACAGCAACTGATTTGAAAACATCTCAGAGAAGTTGATAAGTTCTTTAGAATAGACGTATGCAGACACCATATGTACTTTGTAAAATGTATGTGCATGTCAATAAATTACAATCACATTTACTTCCTCAAATGACCAGCGATCAGGTCTGACCTAAACCTCTTACACAGGTAAAGAAGGCATGGCGAACAGAAAGCTTTGACTGAGACAGATTGACAGTTATTTACCCAAAGACTGTTTAGCTTTAGAGATGCTGACAGTTTTCATTTGATGCTCCTGATTAGAGTCATCTGAGGAAGTCCGGTGACCGTTGATCTGCTGGTCCTGACTCGTATCAAACACCTGCGACAGCGAGGGTCGAATCCTACGGTTTGCACTCTGCAGAGTGAACACTCCGTTCTTACTCCTCTCTGCACTTTTCTCAGTCCTGCCCTGTGAATGGATGCTTCTGAAGAAAGTCCTTCCTCTCTGAGGGTGTGTCTCCACCTGGTCTGATGAGGAGCGGAGAGAAGACTCATCAAAGTGGACGGAGCGAATGGTATGGATGTCTGTACGGAGGGGGGGAGGAGAGGAGTCACTGCTGTGGGTGAGCAGCCAGTTAGGGAGCAAGGGGCCTGCAGAGTGGGATCTGGGCTCTCTGGGCTCAGGCCTATATCCATCCACAGGAATGTCTAGCAGATGTGAGAAAGAACTGGTGGTTTTTGTCTCCCCCCTGGATCCCTGTGAGCCAGTCAGGCTGAGCTTCTCCAGCTCCTCCAGCAGGTGGCTCTCCTTTTCCACCTCCTCTGCACTGTGGAGCTCAAAGCCGCCCCTATAATCTGAAGAAGGCACAAAAGTTTTAAAGCTTTACAGATTGCAAAGATTGAAAAAGAATCTTCATTTTTCTCTAACGTGGTGGAAGACGATGACCTTAAGGCCTTTTAAGAGTTTGTTATAAAACATTTAGGTAAATTATGAAATTTAAACCTAATGTTTCTGAAATCACTATTTAAGAAAAATACAAACAGGTTGTGTTTGACCTGGGATGGGTGTGATGAGGCGCCGTTTGGGGGCTCTACCAGATATTGGGGAGCGAAGAGGAGGAGTTCGGACTATAATGCAAGCAGAAACAAGAGGAAAATGTCTTTAAAAGGCAAACTGCTGAGCAAGACTAGTCTGAATTAAAAACTAAAAAACGGTATTCTTTTCTCAGCTAAAATATGATTACACATCGATTCCAAGGTAACTCTGGTTGGTTTTTTTAAATACCTCAAGTCAAGCTTTTAATAGGTTTCTCCCAGGATTACTCTGCATTTTGCTAAACCTATATTAAACTCAAATCTGATTAGTTTACCCTGGCTCTGCTGAAGAGAAGCAACTGCACAGCATGATGCTGCCTTCGCCATGCTTTATGGCTGAAAAGGGCTACGTGTGTTGTGTTAGATCACATACTGGCCTGCATGGTCGATACGTTTTTCTCCCTGCATGGATTTCAGCAAAACGCAATAAGTTTTTTAGTTTTCTTTCAACAATCCCTTTCTGTTTTTAATGCCCCATAAAGGCCAGATTTGTGAAATGCATAACTAATTTATGTTTTATTAACAGACTCCAGTCTGAGCTGTGAATCTCTGCATTCGCTGCAGAGTTACAGAACTGATGGCCTCTTCACTGCTTCTTAGAGTGATGCACTCTTTGCCATGATCCAGTTTTGGTGGATGGATGCATGTTTTTTTCATTTTTAGATGATGGGTTGAACAGATATTCAAATTTTGGAGTTTTGTTTTCAGAGCTAGAGCTGTGCAGCAAGTCTGCTGAAAACACAATTTGAAAAGACCAAACATGTGATATTTGAAGGTAATAATACTTCCAGAGATATGCATAAATGCTATTAATAAAAATATAATTGGCCAGTTGGATGAAATGCCACTGACATGGATGCATAATCTTATGGATTTACGTTGAAATATGCTTAAAGTCAGAAACAGGTGAAAATTTGAAAGCATTTAATTTAGAAATGTGGCTTAATCCCAATCCATAAATGCAATACCTTTGTTCCTCATATTTATTTACATCCCCACCCTTCTGTCTGATGTTGTTGATGGATGTTCTCTGAAAACGATCCGACTCGGAACAGTTACAGAACAGTTTAGCTTTAAAAGATTACTTATTTTTCCAACATAATGGGGATAATTTTGTGATAAATATATAAGAAGGTGCTTTCATGCATCTCTTGGTTGATAACAAATACACACCTGATCGATATTTGAGGATATCGTAAGCTTCTGCTTCAACATTGGCCACCATGTTGTTGAAAACATTCAGATCGGATGGTGGAAGCACGAGTCTGATAAACAATACAGGAAAAACTAGTCACTGCCTTGAAGGTGTTGGATTAACTTTAAAGTATTACTGTGTGTGAAGCAAGATATGTAACAAGATCCATGTTTTGAAAATCCTGGAGCCCCCAAATGACAGCTTCACAATTCTTTTAACCGTTGATGGGAGTAAATACCTTTATAGACTTAAACATAAATAAATACATGTTTTCTTTTAGTATTAGAAGGGCTTTGCCTTTAAGGCCTTGTCATTATCACCTGCTGCAAAGGTTTTATCTCCGGTTCTTCTTCCTTACCTGACTTCTCGCAAAAGTAGCAGCTTTTCAGGTCGATCCAGCACAGCCAGCAGGTGGCGTATCAAGTTCTCCACTGACCTCTCTGCTACATACTGGATGAGTAAAATCAAAGGTTCAGGAACATATGTTTTTAAGGAAGTGCAAATCTGTACAAGGAATCTACTTTCAGTCTGTTGAGTCTGTAAATAAGAATAATAACAAGTTACGATACTTAAGTAAAATAAAGGTTAAACTTATGGCTGACGGCTATGTACATTTAATTTCTCAGAACACCATGTTGTAGAAGTTTGTTGTTAATCAAAGGCTTTTTCCAGTGACAAAGAGGTGAAAGAAAGACGAGAAAGCAATAATCCTTCAAAATAAATGTAAAACAAAGGCTATTGAGAATTTAGTGAAAGGCAGGGTTCACCCTAGACAGGGCACCAGTCTATCACAGGGCAACACAGAGGCGTACAAAGACTCACATGCACACACAAATAATTTAACAGTCATGTTTTTGAAGCCAGAGTACCTGGAGAGAACCCATGCATGCACAGGGAGAACATGCAAACTCCCTAGGTCGGGACTCAAACCCAGAACCTTCTTGTTGCAAGGCAACAGTTTTAGCCACTGCCCCACCTTGCAGCCTAGGCACAACTATATCTAAATCAAATCCTATGTTCACACTTAAGCCTAAAGTGACCCAAATCCAGATTTTTTTTCCCCCATATCTAGAATCAGATATACTTTAATAATCCCAGAGGAAAATGACTTTTGTTACACGCTTCAGATATACAAACATTTTATATATCTATATATACAACAAACCAACACAATATAAGTATATACACACATATCCGACCTGTATTTGATTTTTTTTCATGACAGTCTGAAGAAAACAAATCTGAGGTTTTTGAATGTGACCCGTGTCTGACCAGCCAGGTCGCATTTATCCGGCCTGAACATCATTATTACCCAACAATGGTCACTATTCTGCGTCTTTCTACACAGAAGAAAAACAACAACCAACTACCATCCATGTTTACTTCCGTAAACACAGAGCACGCTCGCTTGTGACATCTTTGCCTTGTCTACTGCGCATGCGGGAGACTTAAGTTGTATAAATGAAGTTCAAACAGGAGATTACAGACAAGTCTCATATATTTGGAAATATGAACGATCATGTTAAACAATCAGGTTTCACAAAACAATTGGAGTTAAACATTAAGGCCTGCAGCGTAAATGTAGCCAAAAGAGTCTTACCCTTTGGCACGCCGTCATCACAGCAGCCACCTCCTCCTCGCTCAGCAGCCTGCGGGCGATGTCCTCCACCACGCCAAGCATCTCTGAGTTTGGCATCGGACTGACATCTTGTCCTGCTGAGAGAAGGACATCCTGGAATATTGGAATTTGTCTAACGTTTATGTTTCCTGCTGGTTATCCAATTTCTTTGTTTGAGGCTCTAGCAGAGCAGAGCCTTGTGAACCTTAAGCGCATTAAAAGAAAAATATCAAACTAATGACATTTGATGGTTTTTTCCAGTTGTTGTTTTTGTTTTGTTTTGTTTTTTTACATTAGTACAGTGAATATATGAACTGTGTTTATTCCAGATGGGCTTTTTTAAAAACTAACAAGAGGCCTGCTGAGAGGGAACAAAACAGAAGGAACATTGTCATCCCATATGTTGCTGGAGTCTCCGAAAAACTAAGGAGGATCTTTAACTGGTACCGGATCCCGGTGCACTTCAAACCTGACAACACCCTGAGACAAAAAGTGGTTCCCCCCAAATATAATTCACCCAGTAACAAGAGTGACAACGTGGTTTATGCCGTTCAGTGTAGTGAAGAATGAACAGACCAAGCAACCTCTGCACGCTCCAGGACAGGACTCAGCTGTCCACCTACACCTGAAGACTAAAGGACACTTGTTTGAGGACAACCAGGTCCATATTCTAGCCAAGAAAGACAGATGGTTTGAGAGGGGGTGAAAGTACCTGTAAAAACCATAGATAATAGAGGCGGTGGCTTCAGTCACCTACATACAAACCACTTTTAGGAACCATACTCAAAATATTCACCTCACACCTACCTGCACCTGACTCACACTTTAAAGAGGCGTGGGACCGAAACCACTCTGATGAGGGAGTTAACGGCCCATCAGAACCTCCCTAACGACCATCAACATCCTCAACGTGCTCTCCACTGGCCATCCTGTAGGAGGGATCAGATCCACCTTCGTGTTTGTTTTTTTTCTGCTCCCCTAATTCTTTTGTTTCACCCACAGTATATTAACCTCAGCATCACTTGAACTGAAGAACCCTCTTGAATGAGAGGTGAAACGTCTACTAGAAAACTTCACATCCAGTAGCCTAAACTGAAATTACCAAGCTAAAGGAAAGTCCAAGATCTAGTTGTGAAAAAGTGCAACAAAAATGAATTCAAAGGGGATAAGACTGAACAAGACGGGAAATACAGAATGAATGTTAGAGTTCACTGAGGTGGAAGATGAAGCTGCACAGGTTATCAGATACTCCAGTGAGCATTAATAACACTGATACTAGTGACAGCAATGCTATTGTTTGTCTCTATAATCGAAGTACGAACGATAATAAAATCAGACAAACTTATTGATTTCTACCTGGATGCTGTGTCTCTGTTTGCATTTAGGAACAGGAATTTTCTTTTCACTTGATGTTCTGATACGAGGCTCTGGGAAGGATTCAGAGCTTAGAGTTGTTGAAAATCAGTTTATTTAATTAATATCTGTTGGTATCGACCAAGAAAGACACATTGCAGGAATACTGAGCTTCATTCATTTCATGGACAACACCTCTCACCCCCTGCACCAGACTGTGGAGGAGCTGAGCAGCTCCTTTAGTGACAGACTCAGACAC
>JAUZNJ010010442.1:0-17940 GCA_034780135.1 Jordanella pulchra
TGTTTTACAGCATGAAATGTCTGAATGAGTGCTCATCCAAGACTGGTGATTCCATACTTTTTGCCAGGGGTTGTATGTTAAGTGTAAATATCTTTACAGTTGTAGAAAATCCATTTGTAGAAAATTTTACTAACCTACCGAAATCATGTGCAAATACAGCTATAAAAAAAAACATTAATTAGATTTAGTTCATATTTTGCTGTGCACCATTCCATTTCCCCAAAAGATAAACTGTCATTGCAGTGTGTTGTTGTTTGGTACCTTGTGGCCGTCCAAGTTAGGGTTTTCATTCTTTTATCTTTAAGTTTTGAGTCCTTCTATAGTCGATCAAAATAATATTTTTAGTTTAACGTTAGAGTAAAGACTTATTCACAAACTCTGTCATTCTGGTATTTTTCTCTGTATTGCAAACAAAAGCCATTCTAGTCAATGCAGCAATTCCCACTGACTCCGTGGCACTGCTGCACTGTGGATGGGCCTGCCCAATTGCCCTGTCGTAATAAAGAGCAAGACTATATTTCTTGGAGGACAGAGCAAATGTGTAAATTTCTAATACTCAGTTGATACTGACAGGAAGTGGTAGTTACGGGCTGTCTGAATGTATTAGCACATCCTACCCGCATCTAGTGTGGATGCTTGCAAAGCCCAGTTTGTGATGGATGATATAGAACTAGTGAGAGAGGGGTTGGTTCAAAATTCTGTTTTGAATTACATGAAAGGAAATTAAATGGAAGAGGGTAGATATGATGATGATGATTTACTTTTAAAAAAACAAAGAAAAAAATATTTTAAAAAAACCCATCTTCAGTGACTGAAAAAAAACAACAGAAGTAGAAAAAAGTTGATTATTTGCCATTTTCAATGTAGCAATTCAACTAAAAAGCCTTGTCATATAGAAATATCTCACCCACTACTAAGAGGCAATTTGTGTAGACACTCCGCACAATCTCAACACCGTAGCGTTAACATGAAAGACAGCCTTTCATGCCCCAAACTGTTACATCTCTTGCCAGACCTCTTGCAGCACTGTGAGAATTTCCCTTACTTAATCTGTGACAAATTTGCAGAAAAAGAGGAAGAAAGAGCAGTATAATTTCATTATATGGGCGGGCACAGTGGAAAGACAGAGACAGGAAGGTCTCTGCAGCTGTAAAGCTTTAGTAAAAATACTGCTTTTCAAGTCTTTCAAGAAAATATCTGCAGCTTTGGTTGCTTACAGATATATGTTGGGGAGAAAATATACTTGTTCCTTTAATTTACCTGTGAAGAATCACTCAGCTCTCAAAGCATGTAAAGCCTTTATTCTGACTAGTACTAAATTAAATGAATTACTAAACTACCTCTTATTAATTAAGATTTAACCGACATCAAACATTTAACCTAAAATCTGCGTTAGCTTTTCTTGTAAAATAAGTCATTTAATAATAAACAGTCATAATAGTTTCCGCTTCCTCTGTCCAGAAATGCTGCAGCATATTGTGAGCCTTTAAGCAGGCCTTTAACATACCTTTCATTCATTGTATCAAAATAGTTTTCTTTCAGATGTGATATCATCTTTTATAGCATTAGCTCTAAAATTATTGGCATTTTGGAACAAGAATTTTAACAATAATCATCATTCTGTCTAGTGGGGCTGACAATAATATCAATGAATCGGAATTTTGGATTATGAAGATTTCATTTTTGAGAAAAAATGTTTTTTTCTTAGCAATTCACACCTTGGGTGACGTTACTTCATCACTTTTTGTTCTTAGATGTTTCCTCCTAACCAGAGGTGTTCTCGCCATACAAGGAAAGAAACCAATCGCCTGGGGTCCCCAACCACCACAGGGCCCACCCTTGAGGGGTCCTGCTGGTTGTCCACATCTCTAACAGCACCTATAAGATATTTGTGCATGTTTAAAATTAAATAATTATGATTTAGCATGAAAACAATAAAAACAAATTGAGACAATACGCCATCTTTTCACCAACTTTTCATATACAAGGATCCTTTCTGTCAAGTAACAAATCCAGAGATACAGTGTGCCACTACAGTGTGAGGAAAAAAAATATATATATTTTATTTGATTCCAATATTGGCTTAAACTCTGCATGCTTTTTAAATAGCCCCAGATCTCAAGAATGAATACCCATAAATCTCCCAAAATGTAATAAAATTGAAATATTTTACATAAAATCAACCAGATTAGCACGCAGGGACTTTGATGGGTCAAGGTCCAGAAATCCAGAACAGATGGGATCTGTGAAGGGCTTGGCTGGGATGTCAATCATGGACAGAAGATGTTTAAATAGGGCGGGGACCAGGTTGAACAGCAAGCAATTGGGCGCGGCAAGTGTAAGCTGAATAAGTGCTTAAGCACAGCCTGAAGAGTACAGAACATGAATCAAGACTTAAAATGAAAAACTTTAAAATCCACAAACATAACACGAAAGGCAGAAAAATAGGTGCAGTAACATTTTCAATGGTTTGTGTTTAAAGCCCCTTAAATTAAATAATAATAAATACAACACTGAAAGGAAAACTCCTGACCCTTTATTAACAGGTGCTTTGAATGACTGTTAATTGGCTGATATAGATATCATAATCACTAATAATAATCCGAAACAGATAGGAAACCAATATACAGTATTTTGCTTTTGGAACTGGATTACTGCTACTAAAATACTTTACTTTAACGATATAATTCGTAATGTTTCGGGTAAATAACCCAAAAACGGATTATATCTATTACTCGGTATGATAAATCCTTTACCTCACCAATGCATGCAACCATATAGACAGATTTTTCTCCTAAATAAAGGTTCAGTCAATTTAGCATAAAGGGCACATTACTTGATGTACATGTGTGGGGAATTCTTAAAAAAATTAGACAAACAAATGTTGAAACAAAATGCTCAGTATCTTATTGTCTCGATCTTATTGTATTTGTCAGCCTTTTTATCAGTTAATTGGTGGGTCATATAAAGTGATAAAGGTTAATTTATCTTTGTCACCTAAAGCAACACCATTTATTTCTTCTAAGAATGGCAGCACTCTACCAGATTCACACATGCACATAATCATGGGTTCCAACAAAATTTCACGTGACAGAGACTAAACAAAACAATTAAACAAGTCTCTGAGCAGCAGATGGGCCTTTGCAAGACAGGTGTGATGAGTAGACAATGAGATTAATACTGATAAAAGAGCCCCCTCTCAATAGGAGTGGTAACTTTTCGGTCTAAAAAAGCTCAGACTCATCATAAATATCTTAATTAAATCTGCTTCATAAATCAAAACCCTTTTTTTATTTGACTTAATATAGTTATTTGGATCTGAAAGATCAAATGAATTAAAATGCCAACAGAATAAAGGCAAAGTAAATAGCAGCTAAACCTTTCACATCTTCTTAATAGGATAAAGTCAAAAAGAGTCATTGCATTTTAATAATGCAAAAAAAAAAAAAAGAACTCATGTTATCATTCACGGATCTACATTTTGTCATTTAGCTCAGCTAACTATTTTTTACAAATGGGAATGTTGTACATAATTTCTACAAGTTATGTTTAGTGCTTACTTTCTGGCAAGGATAACAAACCTTTGTACCAAAAAAATGTTGCTTAGTGTTACTTTATATGACTCAGTGTTTTATTTTTTTCCTGCATACTTTTAAAAGTGTATCAATTTCATCTAGTTTGACCATAACAAAAGTATGCATTCAAAATCACAGACTTATTTGTGTGGGATGTTAGGGTTATGATGAAGGTTGTATTATTTATAATAATAAAAAAATCTGTCAATAAAAGGGGCAAACAATCTTGCATATTTTAGATCCTACTTTAAACTCCACATTGACTTTTTTTTTTGTTGTTTTGGTATTAAACCTGTTCTATGGTTAACCTTAAGAAAATCCCAAAGTGAAACCTAAAATTAACTTCATACAGAGTCCCCAGAGAAATAAACAATGAACACAAGCAAAAAGCAATAAAAACAACAGTCAGATATGAAATCCTTATTTTTAAAGAAATTTTCCTTGTTTGATCCACATATCAAGGCGAGGCAAGGTAAGGCAAGGCAAGTTTACTACAATTCAGTACATGGAAAATTCAAAGGGCTTTACGTGAAATACACAATAGAATAGAAAGAAAAAAAGCCAAGTAAAAGAAAATAAACATAAAAAATATGAATAAAACAACTGAACCACAACCTTAAACTAATAATATGTTAGTTAACAGTTAAGCTTCAACAGTCAAAGGCAGTTCTAAACAAATGGGTTTTTAACTTTGAATTACAAGAACCTAGGCTTTCAGCTCTTTTAAAGCATAGGAACTGAATTTCAGAGGATCAATCTCCCCCTTCAGGTCGATATCTTAGAGGCCCTGATTGTAAACTAAACCTCTACAAGAACTCTTGTTCTACTTTCCATAAAAGCAATACACAGCATCAAACAGTAAAATATTTGAGTAGGCATCTGCATATTGGTATCTACATTTTAATCTAAACTGACATGCTTCTTTCATGTAATAAGTTTTCTTACACCAGATTTATAATCAAAAAAAGTTTTCTTAATGGAATTGTTATAGTAGTGCTTTCATGTGTGAATGTAATGTGACATGCATCTTTTATGTATTCAGTTTTCTTATAATGGGTTTATTATAGAACGTTTTTTTTTTTTGTTGTTGTGATTATTATAGTGATTTTTTTAAGTGTGAATGTAATGTGACAGCTATGTATTAGACTATGCAGCAGCCAGAGTCTGTACCTAAAATGCATTTCCTTTGGGAAAAAAGTAAATCTTATGTAATCTTACAGGTTATAGATTTATATTACTCTTTTGCCCAAGCATTAAATCTCTCTGTGCTGTAGTGGTTTAAGTCTTTAGCTAGAATGTGGGAATGACATCTTTCATAAAAAAACTTTTTAAAGTTGTGGATATGATTTATCACTTTTTTGTGGTTAGACATCCTGCCATTAATCACAAAGAACTAATATGACTGGACAGGGAGAACCTGACAGGTCAAGATAAAATATAACATTTTGCAGTCTGGTAGTATTTGGTTAAAATATTGACTGAAATTTAGACATGAATTGTACGAATGACTTAGTATGTACCTATACACATTATAGATCCTCTTGCTAATAGTAGATGTTAAAAAACTCAGCTGTTTGGCACAGGGGGTTGCAACTACCTCAGCAGAAAAGCTGATCTCTAACCTAAACACTGAAAGGCCTGATTTGGAATTTATCTGGAAAAGGATAGGTTGGACTTAGCCTGACCATGCTGTTGAAGATACATGCAACATCACAGACCGTCTTAAGCAATAACTTGTGTTCAATCAGTGTAATACAGATATTAAATGTATAAAATAAATATCTAAAAATCCTAGATCAACTAAATGAAAAAAGTAGTCAACCTGTTCCAAAGTTTATTTTGTGATGTGTGACCTAATACATGTTAAATGCAACATTGTTAAATCCCTCCTTGATGTAGTTCATTCTTCTTTGGCAGGGGGAAGATCATTACTGTTTTAAGAGAATTAGAGAAATGGGTGGAAAAAAAGAAAGGTGTTATCAATAAAGTCAGGCCATAAAAGTAGCTCCAAACACATTACAAATTCATTTCCATTTTTTATTTTTCCTAACAATTACTTACATGATATTTGTTGCTTTTCTGGCAAAGCCATCCACTACATGTGCATGCTCGTTGGGTCCCAATATTCGGGGCCTTACGGAATGGAGCCATGGCTTGACTGTTACACATATAATGAACATATTGGCTTCCACTATGCTTTTTTTTTTGTCAATGGTTGTTCATTTGAGAAAAATTACAAGTACCGTAAGTCCTTAAATTAGGACATTTCCAGTTAAGAGAGATGCTTATGAAATTTGTGTTTTTAGGCTGTCTATGCATTTGGTAGATCCACTTTATTTGCTGAATAAACAGATCTGTAATCAACTGCAGACCTGCATTTGCTTGATTACTTACACCTGGCTTGACATAGCTTCACCCAAAGAACCTGGCTTGGTCTTTATGGAATAGATTAAGTACTGAAGGATGCAGTACTTACATTAGGTTTAGTCCCGCTTTATCTTTTATCCTTTGACTTCTGTATTTAGCTTTTGTAAAATAGGCCCCAGGTGAGAAGAAGTGAGTTAGTTAAGCTTTCTCAAAGGGTTTTAGCAACTACCTTTAACCCTGAGAGCACAAGAAATTTTCCCATTTCTTCCCCATTCAGGTTTATACTCCTATGGTTATGGTTTTTATGAAGTTTAAGTATTGCTTCAATCATTTAATAACATTTAATGAATCCCATTTCAAATGCTTTGAAATTTGCAGTACAGTTTATCTGAACAATGTTGTGTCTAGTAACAGCGGAGATGAATATCGCTTATCTAATTTTTGGTTCTGTTAGGTTGATGTTTGTTGCACTTTTTCAAGGGTTGTTGTGCCTCTCACTGATTTACTAATATCTAAATCAAAGTGTATTTGGTCGGAATCTTGAATTTCTCTGAAAGTCTACAGTATTCAGACCCCGACCCTCTCACATTTCAGGATTCTCTGTGAAAATGCCTCAGAGAAAGAAGCTGAGCCCTTGAGTATGAAAAATCCTTTCTGTTCCTAGACCATATTTGTGTTCCTTGGCATTTGGCTATGCTTTGGGGTTTGTTTTTGCACTCATACCATCTACACATTCAAAATATTAAAGGTAGAGATAGTGTGTTAGCCAACTCTCTGTCTGTGCCCCAGTGTAAAAGCGTTCTTCCTCACTGTATTTGGATTCAGCGGCTGCGTCCTGCAAAGGCCGGATTTGTCGGCCCATTATGTCATAGCGCTGTTCCTTGGCCTGTCGAGATTCAAACACTCCTTCATATGCGGCCAACGAATGCCGCCTTCTTTTTGCATGTTTTGAAGGATCGGTGCAGTGTATCCTATGTAGCCTTGGGTATCCCGTAATTCATTGTGAGCTTAAGCAAACCGGCTGCTTTGTACTCAGAGTAAAGAGAAAATGGCAACAAACAGTATATATAATAAAAGTAAGTCAATAGTTCCATCTGAAATTAATGGAATACATATTATAAAAGGTTATTAAGTAAGATATGTGGCAGGTAAAGTTTGGTTTATTGAGAGGGTTTATTCTTTGACTGTGGAAGTGAGCCTGGGTGACATTTAAGCATAGATTCCAATATTGGTACACTGTGTGAACTACAGATCTGATATCTCTGACCACTGTACTGTTGCTGAAGCTCCTCAACAATGAAATTAGCCAACACAACAGTAGGAAGTAGTTCGGCATCCAATCTTTGCCTGATTTGTCTATCAACTATCACGGTTGTCCAATTTTATACAAGTGTATACTAGCAGGTTAACAATCGCTTTGAAACCAAATGTCATATAAATCCTTAACCCTATTAAATAATTTTAGAGATATACTTCTTTCTTGTATACTTTGGAACCAAGGGACGTTGACATATGGTTCTTATTTAAGAATTTACTCTTATTTGCTTGTAGTTAATCTGCTAGAATTTTTGGCTTACCACTGGCTGCAGTTTACTGTGGTTGATAACCTGCTTTTAATCTAATCTGATTTCATCCTGCTGTTGTTGTGTCGTAACTGTCACTGTGCCTTTCACATACAACTCGCATTTTTTCATTCTATTTTTTTATGTTTCCCTATTTATCCATGATAACTGTATGTTTTCTTGTCTATGTGAAGTGTCTCATCACAAAAACAAATTCCTCAAACTTTTAATACCACTTCTTGGCAACAAAGAATTCTGATTTTGGTTAAGTATTAAATCAGCCCGATTTAAAAAAGTAAGATAAAGGGAAGCCACCTCTCCCTCACAGAGGAACAGGTAATGCTAGTGAAAAACAGTGTCTGCGGCCCATGGCAGTCCAATAAGTAAGCTCCCTCCTTTCACTGCTTTTCACCCGGAGTGATTCCACTGTAGAATAATAAAAGCTTCTCCAGGGAAATGGTAAAACAATGTGCAGTGTGTTTAGATTCACCTGACTGTATCAAGCCTGCATTTCTCACCCTGAAAAGGTACTGGATTTCTTTTAAAAGACTGTACCTTTTTAATTTTTCAAACTACTTTTTTTAATATGAATAAGAAGCTTTTTTAAGCTCGCTAAACAGAAATGCTTTTTGAAAGAAAATAAAATAAAGACAGTAGTTGACTTCATGAGAAGTATAATTCCTCTTTAAATAGAAAAAATAACAGTGCCTTTTAACCTGATATATTGAACAGGTTACATTGCGAATGAAAATTTTGCCATGTATTATCAACATTGTTTATATTGCTTTTTAATCTAGCTATTAAACCTTTCCAAGAAAATACCAAAAATGTTATGAACACTGAATCTGTTGTTTACAGCATTAGAGCAGAAAAGTGTGGTTATACAAAACAACAACAGATTAAACACCAAATGTAATCTCTATTTTCTGCATTTGTTTCTGTAATGTCTATAAGCTAAACAGGGGCATGGTGCGATTGAACCAGTAGTTATACCTCATTAACAGAAGTTTTTAAAACATCTTGTCAGAAGGTGTATTTATTCTAGGTGTGAGCACCAAGCCTCCAAGACTAAAAAAGCTGCATAACAGGAGCACTCAATGGGGTTGGAGTGTTATACTTAAAGAAAATATACTTTATGTTTTAAAAAAGAACTGATGCAAAATCTGAAGGCCGTAGGCTGACCTCAGGTAGTGTATGACTTCCTTTTCTGCAGAGTGGCTATGAGGAGGAGCAGTTGCACAACCATTTCATTTGATTATGCCTACATGCATCTCTAAGCCATTGAAGTTTAGTTTGGACAACTGGCAGCAACAAGAGCACAGGAGCACTTGAGTGCTCCTGTTATGCAGCTTTTTTAGTCTTTGTCATTTAACACAATGGCAAAATGAATATGAATAGCCTGAAAAAAAACTCACGTCAAGGTCTGAAACTCACAAGCCAGAAGCTAGACGCTGCTGCTGCTGAGCTCTCTGCTGAACCTACAGTCTCTGGACCCAACCGGTTCCCTCCCTCACAAAGGATCTGTCAGAACCTCTTCAAGGTATATCCTGAATCAACTCACTTGACAAACCAACCGACTGCCTGGCTAATCAAACTATCCGGCTCTGCAGACATCAGTGTTTCCAGTCCCGGACCTGTGCCAGAACCAGTTCATGTTTTCTCTGTTAAACTTTTACTCTGCTTCCAGTGGTGTTCTGCATGTGGGTTAAGTCTCTTAAGCCAATCATGACATCTGCATCAGGACCTCAAGTGTGGCTAGTAAAATGTGGGCAGTCACCTTGCAAAATGTCTAGGGCAGTAGTCATAGGCTTTATGCAGTATTCATGGAGAAACTGATACGCTTAACTCCCAGCTTAGTGCTCAAAATGCTCAGCTTATTCATGGAGATTTCTATTATTCGATTTACAGCATCAAAAAACAAATTGTACCTCGTGAATGTTGGTACAAAGAGCTCTCTTTTACTAACTTACTTTACTGTTTCTGATACGAGAGTAGATCTACTTGATTTGGCCGAAAAGAGCTGTGCATCTTTCTATGTTGGTCCTGTACATAGCCTTGCTCTCTGCATTGGTTGTTTAATTTCCTCCACATCTTTTGTGGGAATGATATTTATGGTGTGTGAAGCACATCTGTGGCGGGGTGGGAGAGACAGCTGGCTATCACTTTTGTTCTCAGCTGAGAGGATTTCTGAGACATCTGAGAAAGTGACATCATCATGTGTCGAAGTGGAGTCTTCCTCCCCGGTCTCCACCTCCTCCTCATCGGACTCTTCACGGGCCGACAAACTTGAAATGCTTTAACAAAGTTACATATGTTATCAGTTACTATTGCAACTACTTTGTTGAGCAGTACGTAAGAAGACGTTTTTGATTTTTTGATAAGAATGTTTTTGATTTCTGCACCAATTAAATCATACGTTTGTCTACAATGAATTCTCTGACATGCTAATGCAGCCTTGTTGCACTCCAATGTGGATTAAAAAATCCAGTGTACTGTTAACCCAAAGACTTTCAGATTTTTCTCCATCGCTGCATACTCCTTATCCATGTAAGATAAAAAAGATGTTCTTTGGGGCAGCTCGGCACTGATAGTGGTAGGAATCTTGCTTATGATGTTACAAAACAAGGGTGAATCAACAGTGTTTAAGGGTAGCATCTCTTCAACATTTTGTACCATAATCTTCTTCAACCCTCCACCCCTTACTACTTTGGCACCGAAGTCCAGTTTTTGTTTGGCTGGCAGGGGGCCTCCTGCAGTCAAAGCTCTTTGCTTCGAACCACCTGATAAGACTTTCTCTGTAAGTTTGACTGCACTGTGCAGTTAGATCAAAGGGTTCTTCAAGTTTGATGTGTTTTTTGAAGCTGGATAACTTTTTTCACTAGCATAGAGAACCTTAATATTATTGCCAGTTGCATCTTTCATCATGGGGGGTAGGTGACGGAAGGTCACTCTTAGAGAAACAACCAGCTTGTTTTTAGTGAGTGAATTGGATAAGGAATTTTAATCTGCCTACTAGTTTCGGAAAAGGAAACATGTTTTTTTTTGGTCTTCTTTAAAAAGAGCAAACACAATAGAATTGCTGGCATACTGTCTGCGACATAATGCTGGAGAGAAATATCAGCTGGGTAGCTGCAAACACCTTTGTTTATAGCTGTTTGAGCTTGGACTGTTTTTCAATGCAGTCCTGTTTCTCTTACTGTGACTAACTCTATGTGCTCTCTTTCATCCTCTGAACTGGCTCAGAGCTCATCTTCCTCGTTGTGTCTTTCCTGGATGGGCCCCCCAGTGGCGCTAGTTAACAGTTACCTTTTGTATATCTGCTTCTTTTTTGTATGTCTACCTTTATCATTTTGAACCCCAGTTGTACTTGGCAGAAGGTTGCTCACACTAAGCTTGTTTCTGCTGAAGCTTGCTTCATGCTTGGTGTGAAGGATTGCTGTCAGGTCAATGAGTTGATGCAATCAGCTGGTTTTCCTTAAACCAATCTGACTGTATGATCTGGTTAAACTGTCTCTGTAAAGTGCTCTGAGATGACATGTCTTGTGATTTGGTGCTATATAAATAAACTGAATTGAATTAAACAATTGCTTTACTTTTGATATAATGGTGTTATCACAGGGATTAGTAATTTTTTATAAGACTGTAAATAATGTTAAACTAAATTTAAATTAATACTTATTCTACCAAGTTCACTATAAAGAAGGTGAAGAAGAAGAATGAAGCATGAAAGATTGCCATAATTTGTCCTCCTCTATATTAAAAAAATACTCTTCTTTGTCTTTTCTCTTTCATTTACGCTTTTCCTGTTAAATCAATATATTCAATAAAACAAACACCATCTGGTATGACAGACAATGGAACAAAAAACAGGTGGGGGAGATGGTGGGGAGTGGGGTGGTTAGGAATTATGTCCAAAAAGACTGTGGCTTGGTGCTTCTTGTAACACACTGTGCAAAGGCATGTGTTGAAGTAGATATTTTTGTTTAATTCACAGAAGGGCAGAACATTAGATTTAGATTATTTTAATCATGAATTATCTTAACTTTTGGCATGCAGTACTAATTAATATAGCTGTGGTTTGATTTAAATGCCCAGGTTGATCAACAAAGAACATTGTGCTTACTGTATGAAATAATATAAAAATATTAAACGATAAATCATCAATGGAAATGTTTTTAGAGGATTGCTCACAGAATAATGTCTTGTAGAGCAGGCTTGGAATGTTACTATATTTTTGCCCAGCATAGGTATTACTATCCGCTATAGCAGGCACACTTGACCAAGCATTACCTTCTCATCCCTTTACATTATTTTGAAGTTTTAGATTTGAACTGGGGAGAGCAGTTACTTTAGGTTTCATCACTTTTTATTAATAATTCATAAGTTTCACAATGATAGAAATAACCATATCAGCATTCAAGCATTTTTTTCTGTGATTTCAAGTATGGAGGCAGACATTACTTTGTTTTTTAAAAGCTTTTGGGGTTTTCCATAAAAACAAGATGGAAGATTTCAAAGAATAAATTGCTGAAGCTCTCAGCAACTCCTTATGTCAGATTGCTCTTGCTCTTAAATATTAGCACTGCAAATTATTTGTCATGTACACGGCAAATTTTTACTGTCACTGCTTCCCTCTGCTTTACTGACTAATGCCCAGTTATTGTTTGCTCTCTCTCTATAGTAAATATATCAATTTTCTACGATTGGCTTGTGTTCTTGCATTTTTTAATGACAATATTCCTTTTAATAAACACTTTCACAAAATGGTTAATTTGCAGAAGTTAAATGTAAACCTTTAAACAAAACCGCTGAATAGTGTTATTGTAGGACATCTTGTGCAGTTTTTTTTTTATTAGTGTGCTTTTGCTTATTGGTATTGGTTTAGTAGCTAAAGGCCGTTTTGTTGATTCAGTCAATCCAAAATCCAAAACAAACTGTAAATAATGGATTAGTGGAACTTCCTCCTTCTTAACCCTCATGGTGTAATAACCTGTCAAGATTTTCTTCCAGTTTGCTTATTTACCCTCTTAGTGGCATTTTCTCTTGGAGCTTTACTGCATTTGTTTGGGTCTCAAAGCTGGAGCACATAATCTCTCAGTAGAAAATTAAGCAGACAACAACCAATGATGCTGCTAGCTGAGGGCCAGGGATCTTGGCAAATGCTAGACATGACTAATACTTTTATTGCAATGCTCATACAGCTTTTTTATTTTCATATTTGTTGATGTTTGACATGCTAAATCATTGAAATGCCTGCAACTAATCTGTTAAAGGTTTGCAATAGGTTTTATTATGATTGCCTGGGCTCCCCCATTGCACATGGGAAAACATTGGGTGTAGACAGACAGACAGACAGAAAAACATAATTATATGTAAGTCTTCAGACCATATTGAAGCTGCATTTCTTTCAATTCACTTCGCACCTTAAGGATAACTAATCAACTGCTTTTTGATGATAAACTGCGTGAATTATTCCTTAAGGCTGCCATCTTCATTTCTTCTAGAAATTTACTGAACACTAAGTTTTCTAAACCTGAAATCAGAGAAACTCTGAGTTTTCCATTTTAAAAAGAGAGTTTATTAAACCTCCGTTTCTGCTGCCATAGTAACATTCTCCTCAAAACTAACTTGGTCGGGAGCAGGTTTTGTATTTTGTATTACATATTCTTTTAAGCTGATAAATGTCGAAGCAGCCAATAAAAATGAGTAAACCTTTATAGGTATATAAAACTTAATTATTACTAGTACAATTTTGTTGTTTTACTTTCTGAAATTCAGTTTTTGCTGGTAAAAATGTAATTTAGAAAATTTGTTATTATAGTTCCCACTAGGAATGTGTTTTTGACCTGAAAGACTCCTATTTTGGTGATCTACAATGGAACAACAGAGGGGAGCGCTTTTAATAAATGTTAAAACCACCTGCCCAGGTGGATGACTTCGCATAGACGTACGCATTGACTCTAGCAGCAATCTTTGCTATCTTTCTTTCCTTTGCAAGTTTAGAGCTATTTCTGTCTTTTAAACACATTGTAATAGTTTTTTTTTTCATTTAAGAATTAAAATCTAGTTCCAGTGGTGTGACATAGGCACTTGCTGCCTGTTTTCATGGTGACTCATTGAATCGGGGCTCCACTGGTAATGGCTTTTTAATACTTGTTGTGCAAGCTCTTAGCTCCAATTGATACTGCTTAAAGTTGACTGAACTGATTCCTAAACCAAAAAATCTGAGTTCAATTTGTAGTTGAGGATTTGTTAGACCTGCTTTGTGAAACGGACCCCTGGATCACATAATATCCCAGTTCATTTTTGATCGTCAAAAATAGGCCAAAGGAAAATTATGTTCAGTGCTTATAACATACAGAATAAAATACATATACAGCAATTTGTATATATATATCTTCCAAACTAAGATTGGCATGCTGCAATTTTCATCCCGTTTTATCTGACATGTCTGCAGTCTTTATTTTTTTTATTTTTTATGTATTTATTTCTCCTATATTTCTTGGCCTACTAGACATTTTGAAGGCTGTGTACAAGAGAAGTTTGCATGGGAATTTATTTTTTCAAGCAGCACAAAAAAGAACCTTAAACCATAGTTTTTTTTTTTTTACCATGCATCTAGAAAACACTTGTATACTGATACACATAAACTTTTACAGTATACAGATACCATCATATCCAGTCACTGACTATAGCTCAATTTTGTTGTAACATATTTTTTTTGCACTCTTTCCTGCTCCAAATTAGATGCTGAAAGTAGTTACTTTAAAAAACGGTGTCACATAGAACCACAATATAGATCAGCTTCAGCTTCAAAAACTGAAACTTATAAGACCTGTTCTAAATACGAGTCCCCATCTCCACAAGATTTACTTGCATGAATAAGAAGGTAGTCATATGTTAATCATAATAATGGTGAAGTCAAAAGACACTCATTGATTTTAAGTTTTTGTTGTGTAGGAACTACTGTGATTTTGACTTTACCTTTGTTTGAGATGTTCAACTACCTAGGAGACCAAATCTAACAATTGATTGCAAGGAAAAAAGCTTTGGTCAGAAATACAAGGAGAGAAATTATGAATTTAGTGAGGAATTTAAAACCAAAATTTGAATGTATTGAAGAATATTTTATACAACAATCTAGATGGAGTAGCTATGCTCTACACTTAACTAGTTTGTTTTAAGTAGTCTCCTTTATGCCCTATTCCTCTTCAGGATATAAACAATAACCTCTGTTTTGCAAACTGTGCTTTATAGGAAACCGTGCCAGGTGTTTTTAAAATGTTTGGTAAATTGAGTGAATAAAACCTCTGCCTTTTTAAGATATTACTGAAAAGAATAGCAATGCTTTTATGTAAAATAAACATAAACATCCAATATTAAAATAAATATGGTAATTCTTTGTTTAGAGTGTCATGCTTTACCTTCATGGATCTGGATAGCTTTGATTCATTACCTTTGTTTTCTCTTAGAGTCCTATCTTACTTGATGATCACAATAGTATATTTTTCTCATGTGTCTTCTTTTTTGACTGTGCCTTGTAATCCATTTTCCTCAATTTCAGGTCTTGAAGCTTGCCACTGAGGCCCACAGGATCAATATTTGCCAAGTTTAAACCACAGGATTATCCGTCCGTCAGGGCTCCAAACAGAAGCTCTCAACTGTGACATAAATCTTGGACTGTCCTCACAATTTGAGAAGGTCAAACCTTCCAAACAGCCTTTGTTACACTGTAACAAAAGCTGATGGATTAAGTAGTCAATAATGTCACACCTCTAGACTACAATAATATCTGCAATAGACTTTGAATGTTTTTTGAATCAAGAATATCTGACTAACTAATGGATTATAACAGGCCATGGCAAAACCAGTAACAAGTCTATCCGGGGCCATTTTGAGTTACTCAAATATCCTGACTGGGTGAATTATAAGCTTACCAATTATGTCAAACTTTTGAAAATCAAAAAAGAATTGAAGAAGATATGACTATTTAAAAATTGTCACTCTCCACAATATGTTAAGAAAAAAACTGGCTTCGAAGTTTTTGTAGATTCAGTCTGGAGCCAGTCGGCTGGTAACACAAGCTTTTAATTTGAATACCTTTGCATACCTTACCTCCCACAGAAGTACTTCTCAATGAAGGCTTCATGTCAATAAACGTCATTATTTTTCCATTCAAAGGAAATTTGCAGCCCAGCATCGCAATAATTGTGTCACATCTGTGCATTTCACAAAAACCTTTGAAATGTTTAAAAGACTCACATGACCAATTTTAACAGTTACACAAGTACACAAAAACTAGGTAAAAACTTTAACCAAAGATCTGATCAAACTGATAAAACAACTTTAACCAGAGTTCAAAAGTTTGTTTATTTTCAATAAATCATTTAACTGACGTCATCTCCTGTGGTGTTCAGCATGTGGGATAACTCTATAGAACCCAAATATGACAGAACACGTTACAAAAGCCTGCTTTAAGCCAAACAAAGCCGCTATATAAATTAGCTGCAGGTTTGTGCGATCCCGTCATACAGATATGACCAGGTGGATTTTACATTGAAAAAAGATTGAGGATCAAAAAAAAAATATCAAAAATATTTAAACAAAAAAATAGCTATTTTAAAGCGTCAGACACAGTTAATAACAGTACTGAATGGTTACTTTCAATCTTCAACTGACACATTTTGCAATATTCTTTTTTCAGATTTAAAGTTCTATTTACTGTTTCCTTACTTTTCTCATCTTTGATTACAATTAATCTATTAGTCAGGGAAGCAATCTAGCCAATATAAAATTGGTGTTAAAATTATGCTGGGCTTTTAGAAACTAACAACAAGAATTTGCGTTGGCAGACATAAAAGAAGCAAGCCAAAAACAATGTATGTGTCTCAACATGACATCCAAGGGAATGTGCTATTTTTTTCCATATATGTCTGTTATTAAATTAAAAATACAACCTGGTTTTAAAGTATTCATAAGCTTTTCTTTCACTTTCTGCATTTGTGGGAAAAGGGCATCACAGGGACTTTAAATATTATGCTTTAATAAAGTATTTCATTACGCTCCTTGTATTCTCACCGTGCAGTAATAGGCCTCATGCAACATTTTTATATAGTTGCCGTGAATTTCTTTTACATTTTCTCCCACCGTGGGCTTTAAGGAATACCACAGTTCAGATTCAATATTCAAAACTTTAGTATAGGATCATAAATGATCCTGATAAACTCAATGCAGTCCACCTGTGCGTGAGTGCATAATTACCTCCCCAATAAGCTTGGAAAGTTCAGTTCAGGCAACTGGACATGAAGTTTTCTAGAAGACATTTCACCTCTAATCCAAGAGGCTTCTTCAGTTCTGACCAATGCTGGACATCACTGAGTTTATTTACTGTATGAGTGCCTACAAAAATAATATAGAATCTCAGCACTCTCCAGCGAGAACCAGCTGCAAAATTTTATTTTGGTGTGAACCCACTATTAAGCAGTTTTTGTTGCTGCAGTTCCTTTTCTAAGAACATATTTTTTTCTTTTATATCTTGCATATATTAAAATCCTTTATCTGCTTTGTTTTTAGAGCATAGTGAGAAGGATTGTCAATACCTGAGGTGCAATATTTTGATTTACAGCTGGTGTGGCTCTGTGACAAAGACTCTTGTCCTTACTTTCTTTACATTCAAGCAAAGTTCTCGTCTAATTCTTTTCTTTTTTAATGACATTTTTCTAGACATTTAAATGCCATTCCTGTGTAGAGACATGATCAGGACTGAAACAATACTGAGGATGTATTTCTAGCACATGAGCAGTACTATTGTGGGACAGTGAAGTCCACAGTGGATGCATAGCATATAACGCTGAAACATTTGAACTGTTCTGTTGTTTCATGTGAAATCAACCAATCAGGGACTGGATGTGGATGTAATATTGAAGGAGGGACCACAGTGGAGAAAAAAGCTCTTTTCATTCAACTGGAAAGACAAGATAACTAAGGGGTTTGTGGTTCGGGATGAGGTGTATGTACAGAGAAAACCTAGCTTGGGAAAAGAGTCAGTGAGTAGATGGGGGCAGTAGTCATGTAAAACTTAAACCCTAAAACTTTAAAACACTGTTCCATTGTGAGAGAGATTATATTTCTCATATCTTAGCTTCTCTTCATTGGTTCCCTGTTAAATCCAGAATAGAATTCAAAATCCACCTTTTCACTTATAAAGTCTTAAATGGCCAAACTCTGTCTTATATCATAGATCTGATTGTTCCTTATATTCCTAACAGAGCCCTTCTCTCTCAGTCTGCAGGTTTTCGAATGGTTCCTAGTGTTGGGATCCGGAGCCTGTTGCTCCACCTTTTCTCCAGCAGAGTGCGTCGTGGGTCTCCTGGGCTGGAGCCCTCTGCACACCTGAGGGCCATCAGCTCATCTGAGGAGACCCTGCTATTTAAGCT